>JANAVB010021996.1:5119412-5126912 GCA_029216955.1 Iris pallida
CATTTCAACCAAGCTTAGCGACTAGCGAAGTCGGACAAGCTACTCGTGATAGTTTCGATTTGCCGATCGTTTTGCTAACTTCGATTTAAAACCGAACTTATGCGTGTATCACATATCGTTTATCTCGGTCCTCGAGATGATTCGATTCGCTTCTCAAGCGTTATTGTCCACGAAATTAGTATGATTTCTTCTTAGCGGGGTCGACCAAGCCTAAGTAATTTCCGTCCGATTCAAAACCAAGTATTGCACCATCGTCAAGTATTTCTTCCTATCAACGATTCAATTCGTTATCCCAACTTTACTTACGCATCATTCATTCCTATCTTTTCCTTCGTTTGGGGCCAATCTCGCCGTCATTCACGCACACTCCCAGTTCTCCGTCCTACTCTAAGTCTTGTTGCCCAAGTCTATCGTCCGTCCAGACGATACTGTAAATGCCATCGTACAGGTTCAATCACTCGGCATAGGGTCGTCCGCCTATCCGCTAGGTCAGCTCACAAGGTCATAGTTACACGTCAAGCCCATTGCTCATCGTACAAGGTCGTTGCATTATGCTCGCCCCAAATCCTATGGTCAAACCATTTGTTCGCTTGTACGGGAGTTTCTACCCAAGTTTGTTTTACTCAAATTTCTAAACATCAAGCAGTGTTCCTCCTATTCGCATCAACACATTCTCCGCTCCATGTCTGAGCTCGTTTAGGAAAATCATCCTACGATAGGTTGTCCTCAATCAAATCCTTGACATGTCAGTCTCGTGCGTCCGTACTAGCAATTTACCATAGTCTATCTCTTCAAGTATGTTTTGATATAATTCACCTATCCATCCTATCCAATTCACGTAGTCGATCACAAGGTCGTCTAGCCTTGCAATATGTCGCGCCCCGATCTCACGTAAGTCTGATTATCCACGGCGGACATGAATCACCATGTCAACATTCCCGCAGAATAATCATCCTCATCGAGACGTAACTCTTGCGTTGCGTCTAGACTTGCTCATTTTCGATACGCGGATTGGGTCTACTCAATCCTCAAGTTTTTTCATTCTTCAATCGCAAGTCCTAACAATCCTCGAACCCACTATCGCTTCAAACCAAAAGTCGTAGCAATCAAAATTGCCATGTCAAGGTATTTCGAGTTCGATCATTCCCGCTGGACATGAATCACCATGCCAACGCTCACGCGGAACGATCGTCCCAAATCCGACGTGACGCATGTGCGAGGCTGGAGTTGCACTCGCGCAAGACAAGATCGTTATCGTTGTGGTTATCACCGAACAATCAAGTCACTTCCCTTCTTCATCCAAACATTCATTTCTATCAAGATCTCCAACATGGCATCCCTTGAAATAATAACTTCTAACACGATCATCATTTATCGAATCGGAGTACCCCCGAGTTATCGTACATCGATCTTTAATACGCCTCAATACCATCGATGATGTACATAACCTGACGATCTTCCTTTTGCAACAAATTCTGAGTCGTGCAACTTAATTCCCTCAATTCACATTGTCGCATGCTAACTCTTCCTCGAGCAACATCAATTTCAATTCCTTAGTCATTCTCGTATCTTCAAATCAACGTTTCCTATGCACTCTATCTTTCGACCGTGCTATTTCCGATCTCGTCCATGAGTAATTCACCTTAACTCAAGTTTCAATCCATTCAACTAAATTCAAAATTGCATGCACGTTCTTCTATGTTTCCTCGACCAAGACCTCCATTCGTTTCATGATTCGCACTACGCATTCTTAATTCGTCCGAACGATATCTCGTTTGAGACTCTCGAAGTTGAAACCAACTAAGCGTTACTCATTCTAAGGCTTGCGCGATATCATCGCTTGCCGACATACTCGTTCTATTCGTAAATCCTTTTGTCTTGCTCGAACAATTTCTATAACGTCCATACACCACTCAGGGTTCGAGCCATTCGACTAGTCATCGACACTCGCTCTTTTCCTTCTTCGAAGCTATCACATACACCACTCGAAGTCAAGTCATTCTACAAATCCTCAAGAGGTTATTCGACTCCCGATCGACATGTCCAATTGTGCGTTCGCTCATTCCTCAAAATCTAAGAACCATTTCCCCGTGTTCGCTTTAGCGTCGGTCAAGTAGCGTCTCTATCAACACACGTTCTAAGTCTCCCTTATTCTCGCCCAAGCGATAGTCATTCTCGCTCGCAACTCATTTGCACCATGAAGTCTAGGTGCGCGATACTCGGCACAACTTAGCCAAAAGGCTGCATGCATAACCATCCCGTTCGAACTATACTTTGGTCTCGTATACTCGTTCGCTATTGTCAGCGTAAGGTTATTCAAGCACGTCTTACATTTTGCTAACTCTTAGCATCGGTTCCTTCCAACTCAAGTACGTCGTGGTTCGGCACAAAGGCCTTCGCCTATCGATCCCGTTCGACCGACTACTTGTACGAGCTTTTGAAAATATTAGACTTATTGTATGGAACATCCCAAAGCACAACGAGAGAGAGCGTCCACTTCTTTTGTTTACAACCGAGCTTTCAAAACTGAGAAAATCGAAATGAAGTCCAAGGACGTAAAGCCGTGCTCTGATACCAATCTGTCACGCCCCGCTCCCGTAGGAGCAATCGTCCTCGCTAAGGCGTGATGCCGCACGGGCCTAGGTTGCGCCCGTGCAAGGCTAAGTCCAGAAACGGCCGATTTGTGCTAGGCCACAGAGTCGCACAGAGTGTCCCCATTTGCAGCAGAAAGTAAATGAACACAAATTAAAGCGAATTCAAACTCTTTATTGATATTCAAGAAGTTTACAAGCGGTGCTAGACCGAGTTTACAAGTCTCTCAAGTTCTCTCTCTCTGAAACATAAAAGGCGTGCCAAGTGGCTTACAAGATGGAATGATTCATGGCAATATTCCGATACATTATGTCCTGTATATGGTGCTCCAGCTCCTTGCAACGCTCCAAGGCTCCAGAGATAGCTCCGCGCCTTAGCACGTTCGAGGAAAACTCTGCACCCGCCGACGTTTCCTGCTTCCTGCAAACAGACTGTGGGTTTATCAGTAAATTGTTATGCACTGGTGTGGAGGCTGGCTCGCCCACAATGCTATCATTACCAAACACGTTCGATTTACTTTTGTGCATCTCTATCATTCATTGTCTTTCTAATCTTGCCTTAGGATCAGTTTCATGGCATATTTCATAGCCTATCTCGTGTTGTCGAATACAAGTGTCGCATGGAAATACATGCATAACTTACCCATACTTACCGTCCGGCCTTCCCTGTTCAATGTAAACCAAGTTAGTCAACAATTTATGTGTAATATCATAACGTGATTCTTGGGAACATTCAATATCAAGGGCGTGTCCCTGCCTCAGTTTCTAGCGCGTCGTAGGCGTATTTTCTAACTCCTTACCGAAGTACTTTTGATCATTTGTATGTTACATTCAATGTCTGCTCATAGGACGCTTCATTAAGTTAACTTAGATTACTTTGATTTCAATGCAAGGACTTGTACGTGGATTGCCACCAGTAAAGCCCACTTAAATCTATATGCATCGGTCGCTGGCATGTCAGCCATTTTGGACATTTCCCCTGTGGCATTCTCATCTATCAAGCGTGATTGTTGGTACACCTTGATAGACTATTGAATAACCGGCCCTACGTTTGGTTATGTGCCTAAGCCCGCACACCTATCCGCCCGTAGGCCATAATTCCGCCTAGGTCTACCACGAAATCGTCGTTCGTTGCCCTTAGAATCCCTTTTCGCTCGTGCACGAGCCGTCCACGACCATTTTGTATTTTATTGTCATTTTAACTTAACGGCTGTCTTTGAGCCATAGACTAACCCTTAGCCATAATGCGTTATCGACCAGGTTGGCGTCCGTGCAGCGCGGGTAGCGAGCCCCGTTGTACGTGCCCGTCACACCTGTCGCTAACCATTCCTTTCCTTCTTATCTTTTATTCATTCCTTCTTTTCTTTCTTTCACTTGTCCATTCGTTCATTGATTCATTTTCGTATTCATCCTTTCGTTGATTCATTCATTCACTCGTTTGTTCGTTCATTCTTTTATTTATACATTATGCAACTTCCCGTGCGGGAGTCGCCTTGGCGACCCATCGGTCCCATTGCCTTTCAATGTTGCTAAACTCTACTCGGAGCGACTATGTTGATAGTCTTCCCATTTCATTGTTGTAAACCATTTATTGTTTCATTGTTGAACGCATAAGGGACTTGAACGTAAGCTTGTGCCTTAGCACGAGCGTGGAGCGCGGTACGAGAGTTCTCGTATTTTCCATGTTTCTTTTCCATATTCTATACAAGCATACAAGATGGGATTAATCCCTTAGCTAGGTGCGTTGGGTCATTTTATTAGCATACGCGGTGTTATCGCCTAGCGATTTGAGTGATAGTGTCCGTATTATTATGTGTCTAGGCTAAGCACAGACGGGTTCATCGGAGCCACCCACCTTAGCGATGTTCGCATCGGCCGAGCGATACTCCGAGCGCGCCTTTGAAAGTCTAAGTCTGGATTCATCTTGACGGCCAATATAAGCCTTGCATCGATTCTTCATCAGGTCGATGCCAACTCTTCGGGTCGACGGCTCGTTTGAGTCGTTGCACTTGCCGTTTGAATCGGCATTCCGCTAAGGCGGAGCGAGGCATTACAGGTCCGGGGCCGAGGGCGAATCGCCCCCGAGCCCCTCCGCGTCCACCGCATCCGCGATCCCTACACACGCGCGCACCGAGTGCCCAGCCGGTCCAGACGAGCCGACGTAGGGCCGTGACTCGGGGGCATCGAATGGCGCGAGTTCGGGTGCCCTCCCATTACCGCACGAGGCGGAAGGGACGGCTCGGAACATACTCAACGGGGCGTTTCTCGAATGCGATCGGGTTTGCTGCACGGGCAACTCGGGTATCGCCGGCGAGGCCGGGAACCGACTGAAGGGGCTGTCGCATTGGCAGTTGGCTGCACGGAAGCAGAGAGCCTGCCGAGGCTAGCGGGTCCAAAACCACTCACGTGCCGACACGGCCGCACCCGGGGCTGCCGCACGCTGCCCGAATCGTACCCCCACGGGGAGCCATATGGCTCGACCCGCGGGAGCACGAATCGGGTCAGCTTTGCAGCTGCCCCGGGCGCTCCGCCGAGCACGACGAGGAAATTCGCTCCGTCGAGCATCTCGTGGTGAGGCGACGGGTTGCGCTGCACCATTGAAGGCGACATCGGTAAGCTCTCTGCACGAGGGTCCACGGTCGCGGGGCGGGTCGACCTGCACCGGGCGAGGTGATGATAAGCTCGTTCGGACGGCATCGCATTCCTGCTGCGACGCAATTTTTTTTGCCTCGCACGGGCAGTTTCTGCCGTGCACCCACGTCCCGTGGCCTCGTACGGGAGCTCCGCACAAGTGTCCGTGGTGCAGCAGCGGGCCTTGCTGCACCGGGCGCGTCAACGATAGGGTCGTGGGGGATTTCGTTCGCACAGCATCCCATTTTTCCCGCAAAGCCGCACCTACTCAAAATTTGTTGCGCCGCCCAAATTTTAGCTCAACTCGCTTCCCCCTATAATAGATTTGCAGTTTTATTGTTGGGCTGACTCCGGGGTACCAAAGTGCTTAAGGAGCAGGTCATTTTTGGGGAAAACGTGCCCAACCTCCCGCTCGGTCGGGGGGGTTCGAAACTGGCACGAGTTGCGGCAGATTCTGTCGTACGGGCTGAGAGCTGCGCGCCGCGCGCAGAAACAGCTGCAATGCCTCACCTCGCGCTGGGATGCGAGCGAGGCGGGCGGCCCGTGCAGCCGTTCCATGCGCTGGTCGCCTCAGCGCGCCGCCGCGAGCCCGTGCTCGCCGATGCAGCCTGTCAGGCCCACGCCGTGGGCAGAAACTGCCGCACGACAGAAAACGTCACGAACCGTCGCGCACCCCCACGTGCACGGGATTGTGGCACGCGACGAACATCCCCCCCTTCACCACCTACTCCCCTATAATAGATTTGCAGTTTTATTGTGGGGATGACTCCGGGGGACCAAAGTGCTTGGGGAGCTTGTCATTTTTCGTGCACAGTCGCAGGCCGCGCCCGTGCTCGTCGATGCAGCCTGTCAGGCCCACGCCATGGGCAGGAATCTGCCGCGGGGCAAACGAAGTGCCGCGGGGCACACAAACCGCCGCATATGCGCACCCGGTCGATCCTGTACAGCCGATAGGGCCGGTCAGGCCTACGTCGTGCACAGAAAATCTTTGTGCACGCTGAAACTGCTGCAACGCATGCGTTTCTGTGTCCCGTGCGACCGATAGGGCCTGTCAGGCCTACGCCGTGCACGGAAATTCTTCGCATGCGTAGAAACTGCTGCAACGCTTGCATTTTCGTCCCCCGTGCGGCTGATAGGCCATGTCAGTCCCACGCCGTGCACGGACACTGGTTGCGTGTGCAGTAACTGCTGCAATTTGAGGGTTCCTCGATCCCGTGCGGCCGACAGGGCCTGTCAGGCCCACGCCGTGCACAGAAATTATTCGTGCGCACAGAAACTGCTGTAACGCTTCCATTCCTCTGTCCCGTGTGGCCGATAGGGAGTGTCAGGCCCACGCCGCACACAAAAATTCTTCGTGTGCACAGAAACTGCAACAACGCTCGTATTCCTCTGTCCCGTGCGGCCGATAGGCCCCGTCAAGCCCACGCCGTGGGCAGAAATTGTCGCGCGACAGAAAACATCGTGAATCGTCGCGTAAGCAAAATTTGCAAGCGCACGCTCGCTAAATGGCCGCGAGCGTGCAGCCGTTCGACGCGCCGTGTACCCCCCGTGCACGCGCGCGACGAACATCCCCCCTTCACCACCTACTCCCCTATAATATATATATATTTTTTTACTCCCCTATAATAGATTTGCAGTTTTATTGTGGGGATGATTCCGGGGGACCAAAGTGCTTGAGGAGCTTGTCATTTTTCACGCGCAGCCGCAGGCCACGCCCGTGCTCGTGGATACAGCCTGTCAGGCCCACACCGTGGGCAGGAATCTGCCGCGGGGCAAACGAAGTGCCATGAGGCATACAAACCGCAGCATATGCCCGCCCGGTGGATCCCGTGCGAACGATAGGGCATGTCAGGCCTACGCCGTGCATAGAAAATCTTCGTACGTGCAGAAACTGCTGCAACGCATGCGTTTCTGTGTCCCGTGCGGCCGATAGAGCCTGTCAAGCCCATGCCGAGCACAGGAATTGTTCGTGTGCGCAGAAACTACTGCAACGCTTGCACTCCTCTGTCCCGTGCGGCCGATAGGGGCTGTCAGGCCCACGCCGTGCACAGAAATTGTTCGTGTGCGCAGAAACTGCTGCAATGCTTGCATTTCTGTGTCCCGTGCAGCCGATAGGGCCTGTCAGGCCCACACCGTGCACAGGAATTCTTCGCATGCGCAGAAACTGGTGCACCGCTTTCATTTCTGTGTCCCATACGGCCGATAGGGCATGTCAGGCCCACGCCGTACACAGGAATTCTTCGTGCATGCAGAAACTGCTGTAACGCATGCGTTTCTG
>JANAVB010021996.1:5131912-5149412 GCA_029216955.1 Iris pallida
CGGTTCGAGAACGAACCTGATTTTGAGTGGTATATTATGTAATGCCCCGCTCCGTATCGGTGCATTATGATGAGTCGTTGACTCGAAGAGTTGCGTTGACCCGATAAGGTATCGATATGAATCGATGCGAGAGTTACGTTGGCCAAAGGTAAGCTTTGAGTCGGTTGGGATCTATGAATCGAATCGATACAAAGGATAAGTTCCGTTAAGCAAGTGCTAATGTTGGTTGATCTGGTGTACAGGCTATGCCTTTATGCTGGATTACGGATCGTGGTATGGGCGCGATAGGCCAAATCAACAGAGTAGTTCAAAGGAATGGCTAAGTCCGAGAGTTAGCTATGCAATCGAGGTATGGAAGCGAGACGCTTCAATCGGCGAGACGGCAAGGCGTATCGGCTTAAGGTGGGCGGGTTCTTGACTCTCTCTTCCTATTCCCTCACGTCTAATAAAATATGTTATGGTATGCGTAAGATGTTATCGAGTTAACGAGCGTGGCTCGGCGACGAAAGGTCTAAGTATGCGTTGAACACTAAGGTAGAACATTGAACAATCGAACAATTGAAGCGACGTGCATCAAGTGTACGAGTCGCAGTAGGGCAATGATGGTAGAACATTGAAAGACGATATTGAGATGTGCATCATGTGCACGGCCCCGAGAACATTGAACTCTAGGCGTAGAACATTGATTATGGTGCTAAGCGTGCCTCTGTGCACTTAAGGTACGAAATGACTAAGTAAATACGAAAGTAGGCTATGCGAATAACATTATGAACGGGACGCGTTGATTATGAGTACGAGACGACTAAGCCGTTGGGCGTCGTGCATCAATATAGATGTGTTGGGGCATAACGCCGACGGAGCTCCCCATATGAATGGTGGATTATATTTATGGCACGGGAAACCGTTTATGGCACGGGAACCGTTTATGTGCGAGACTATGTTTATGGAATACGAGATCGGTTGGTATACTGTGGATTGTATGCTATGGAATGTATTGCATGGTCAATGGACTCGGATTGCCCGTGCACGGGTGCAGCTTCCCTCGAACGGTTACGCCGGGGCGCCGGGACTGTTCGGCCTAGGAGGAAATTATGTGTGGTATTTGTGGTGCACAACATTCGGACGGATTGCGACCGTCCAGTGCTGTGATAAGCTATGATATCCGTAAGTTTGGGATCCTTCGGATACTGGGCTAGCAACCCGTATCGAAGCGATTGTAGGCTTACACATATGAGATGCCAAGTCCATTATGGTGCGAAACACCGTGACCTTCATATAGATAGGGCCGGTGGGCTGAGATCAGAGCTGGGTGCCGGCGCAGGGCCTGCCACCCATTATGTATATGTTTATGTTTATGAATGGTCGGTTGCGTGAATCATATGTTTGCTTATGTTAAGTTCTAACCACTGCAGGCTAAAGAAATGGGACGGAGATGGGCACGAACACTATGTTTATGTTTCAGATTATGTCTAACTGTATCTGCTGCAGGAACACGATGTGGGACACATTTAAGTTATGTGCTATGTTTAAGTATTGCCATGAAACCGATCCTAAGGCTAAATAGAAAGATCACCAATTAAGTTGCATGCTCACTAAGTTGAATTAAGTGTTTGGTTTGGGTGCGAGCGGGTCTTGATCAGTGCGTAGCGAGGACGAAAGCACTAAACCCCTACTTGTTTATGTGCAGGTTCAGGTTATGATCGGCTCGGGGCGGGGCTTGGCTTGGACGTGCCGAGGCATGGAGTCCTTGGCGTTCAAGAGGAGCTTCCGCATAGGCGTTCGAACTTGCGATATGGAGATGTTCGGCCGAAGACTACTTGGTGGCTATAAAGAGGCATAATGTATGGAACAATAAAATCCTTTGTGAGCTAGAGATATCATGAGCATTGTAGCCAATTGGCATTTTATGTTGGGCTATTCAGAGCCTTTGTAACCGTCAGTTCAATATGAATAAAAGAGATTCTTGTGTTATACTTTGTTCCCTTCCGCTGCTTTATGTTATCAATTTGAGATAAACTCTATGTGAACTGTTATCTTGCCTTGCACGAGCGCAACTCCAGGCTCGTGCGGCATCACGCCCCAGCGAGGACGATGATTCGGGTTAAATCTAGGGAGGACGAGCGATTTTCTGGGTCGGGGCGTGACAAGTTGGTATCAGAGCGGTTCTATCCTTAGGACCGTGCATGAATCTCTTTGACCCTCAGTTGCTTCACTATCGAATTCAGTTGACTCTAAGTTGTTTCCGCAACCGCATGGCTCATGGATCTGCTCGACGCTACATTGGACGTTCCATACAATAAGTCTATATTAAGTGGGTACGTCCGCCACAAGTATGTCGTGACTATCACGTTATCTCCGGGTGCCGCCGGAGAGTGTTGGTTGCACGAAGTGCAACGAGTTATGGAATGCTGGTCGCATGAAGTGCAATGAATATGGTGATGTTGGTTGTATGAATTGCAATGATATGTGTTGCTGGTCGCACGAAGTACGAGGAGCTATGTGTTGTTGGTCGCACGAAGTACGAGGAGATATGTGTCGTTGGTTGCACTGTAACACCTTGTTTTCTGAAATTGGGGATTTTTGAAAATTTATTATTTTTATTATTTATTAGTGGTATTTTAGTTATGGTATGATTTTCTGGTGATTTTAGTTAGTTAAACCAATTCTAAAGTCATGCTAAGTCATGACTTATGACTTTGTGACTTTGTTAGTAAACCTTAGTGTAAACCCTAGTTTCTCTAACCTAGAAGTTGCCATGACCATGAGAACTTGACCATAGGCTTAGAATATCATTTTAGTGATTTTTAGCCTAAGGGGTATTTTGGTAATTTTCTAGGAATTAAGTAGGATTAGTGAGATTTTACTATTCATGGACTTTTGATTAGTGACTTGATAATCCCTAACCTAGTTACCCTAATCTAGAGGTTAGTTCCTAACCTAGAATGACTAGGGATTAGATATTATCATTGGGTCAAAGCTATACAAATATCTAGATATTTACTTATCGATATTTTGCTTGATTTATGCAAAATATCCATTTAAGGCACAAAAAGTCCTTAGCTTAGCCATGAAGGAAGGGCAAGGACACCCCCCCATGCCTTGGCCAGCCATAAGGCACCCCCTAGCAGCCACACTCCTATATAACCCCTTGGATTAATTCATGAAGAAATTACATGAAATTTATTCCACAAAAATTCCCTTCCTTTCAACTTTCATAACTTGAGCTATTTTGATCCAAATTTACTCTAGTCTCTTGCATTGGGACCCTACAACATCAAGAATACTAAGGGAGGATGGAAATCAAGGATTTGGAAGCATTGGACATCATCAAGTTGAAGGATACACACCCCCCTTTCATTTGATTTTCATTGGATTGCACCAATAGGTAAATACTCTCAAACTTAGTTAAAATCCTGGTTTTTCTTCAAAATTGCATTCATATAGGACTACCTGAACTGTAGGTCAAATTTGGTGGAAATTAGATGTGTTTTGGTGTCGTATCGGACACGTATCCTATTTGAAATTTAATGTATTTTGTGTTCTGTCATAGTGTAAATTACTCACTGTTTCCCAAATGTTTTTGAACCAAATTCTAGCCTAGACCTAGCTAAACCTAACCCCTATACACTGAGCACATTTTGAGCTTGTGTCGTGTCCAAAACTGGACACAAAGCTCTCAGTTTTTCCACTGTCTGGACACTGTACAGTACACAAATATGTCCTGCTACCTAGACACGTTTTCTCGACACATATACCACTTGGACACTTGCCATTTGGCATGCACGTAGGGGCATTGACTGACAAGTCGTACCCAAAATTTGGGGTGTGCTCGTGTCGTATCGAGGACACGAGGACACGTGCACTGGTCGTGCACTGACAGTGCACGCACGCACAGAGTCCACTTCGCACGTCTCGTATCGCACGGACACGACACTTCGACACCTCGTGTTTGCACGAGTGTGTAGCCCATCATGTGGGCTACACGTGGATATGACCACGAGGCCCCACGTGGCTCGTGTCGTGTCCACGAGACACGAGAACCCATGCACGACGCGGTGCAGAACACTGAGTATCAGTCGATTTTCTTCGACTGATACAGAGTTCGTGCCGTGTCCTGAGGACACGTGGACACGAGACAGGCTACCTAAACCCTAGACCAACCCTAGGCGAACCTACCCACACGTGCACGAGACTTCTAGACACGTGTGTCGTGTCCTAGAGCTAAGTGCACGCGTGCACGACGCTGTGACATTGCACAGTGTATCAGTGTTTACCCGTGTAGTGTTTTTGAATGTTTGGACACGTGAATCCGTGTCGTAGTGTCGTGTCAGGCACCTAGGATACTAGGGTATCTACGGGGTGTCAGTTACCAACCATTTGTTTCGAGCCTTAGCTCGTTTTAGTGGGAGAATTTAGGATTACCTACTGTCGAGTGCACAGTGCACTTATTCCAGTTTTGGGATTTATTTCCAGATTTTAAGGGTGAATTTCAAATCGATTTTTGATGTGATTTATACATTGTATATATGTATTTTAGTGTGTATATGTGTAGTATATATGTATGTGTGAGTATGGGTCAAATTTGGGGAGAAATGGTGGTGTGTGTGTGTAGTTGTATATATATACATATGTATGTATATATGTATCCTGTGTGTGTGTGTGTTTGGGCCAGGTTTGGTTCCAGAAAACTGGAACCCTTCCCCCCCTACTGTCCTGTGTTCACTTCCCCTCTCTCTCACTGTCTCACTCTCTCTCTCTCATTCAGTCTCTCTCTCTTTCCCTTTGTCACTCTCTCTAAGTCTCTTTATATATAGGTATATATATATATATAAGTATATATATATATGTATATACATATATGAGATATATGTATATATTGTACTAGTTTACTTAGGTCAATATATATATATATATATATGTATGTGGTTGTATTATATATGTTATTCATATATTGGGTATATGGATATTGGGTGGTGGTTAGATAGTGTATGTCTATATATATAGATATATATATATATATAGTATGACTTCTAGTATAGGTTTATATAGAAACCTAAACACTAGCCTATGGCCAAGATTATTAGCCTATGGTTTGGGGCTAACCCTAATGGACCAAAACCCTACTAGAAACCCTTGTTGACTAAGGGTTGACCAAAGTCAACCTTAGGTCAAAGTTGACCTAATTGACCTAGATTTGACTAGGACTAACCTAAAATGACTAGTTTAACTAGTCTGACCTAATTACCTTATTGACTGGTCCTTGTTTGACCTAATTACCTTACTGACTGGTCTTTGTTTGACCCAAAAACCTTAGTTGGTCTAAGTTTGACCTAGACTTGACCCAGATTGATCATATTGACTAGTATTTGACTTGTTTGACCTTGTTTGACTCTATTTGACTTAGTATGACTTCCTGTGACCTAGTTTAACTATTAGAGTTGACCCAGAGTTGACTTTTGACCAGATTGACCTAGAATCATGTAGTATGCATTGTATACTTTATTTTTTACCATTGTGGATACATTGTGACTTGTATTGCTCTGATTAGGAGCCATACACCTCTCCTCAGACAGTATATCTTCTTCAGACATTCAGTTATCAGGCGAGTACATTCTCTGACCGTTTCATATTTGCCAGGATTTATATTCTTACTCTAGATTACTTTACTTGATGCTGACATGATTGTTATCACGGATTGGTACTATATGGATCTTTTCATGAGATGTTATCTCCTTCGGGAGCATCAGGTACAGCATGTTTATGCATTTCACGAATCATCATGTATCTCTATGCTTTCATAGATTCACGAATCGCTTGTGACTCATGTACTCTCATGATTCACAGAGCCTCTCATGAATCTCCCATTTATGGGCTTATCACGAATCTTAACATAACTTGAACGGATCCTTGTGTATTGATTGGGGATGGGGGAGTGGAAATAGTCATGTGGATATTACCCCAGTAGCTGTAGTCATGAATCACTTCTAGCTGTAATCATGAATCTCTTATGCCATTTCACATGTCTATATTTTACTCTGACTCACTAGACACTGCTAGTTCTTTATATACAGTAGATATTTCCTTTACAGCTATCTCTTTTGCTACATGTATCTTCCTTCAGCAGTTCCTGTATTTTACTCTATTGCATGCTTTATATCTCCTATCATTCTATGCACTGCGTGAGATGTATTGTGCTCGTTCCCGTCCTGATTGGACCTGTTGAAAATATTACAGAGGATGAGGATGAGGCCCTGGTGACTACCTACTATGGAGCAGGACTAGATGACACTTATGTTGTGGACCCTCAGCAGGATCCACCTGCAGCTGAGGATGTTGCCCCAGTAGTCTAGGCTAGTTTAGCTGGACAGTCTTTCGGTATTATCTTTTTGTCTCACATCTGAGTTGTATTTTGAGATGTTGAGGTATATAGACTCTTAGACTTGTTGTATTATGAGTTGGCATTCTGGATATTATGTTGTACTAGACACTTAGACTTATTCATCTATGATACTGTTCTCTTGAGTTACTATCTATCTATCTGTCTTTCGTTCTTCTACCCTAGATGTGATTGAGATGTATATTGTTATGTCACCTCCATTCGGAGAGTATAAACTGTACAGGTACTTGGTATTGATAGATGATTGACCTAGGACAGCGTTCTACCGCCGACACTGCGGCGTAGGCTGGGCGTTGTTACGTTCTCGTACCCTAACAGTGGGTGCGGGTCGTGACACGTTTTTAGTGGTAGCCCATGCAGGTCGAGTTTATGTAGTGGTATTCGAACTAGAGTATCACTACAGCCTGCGATAGGATTTGAGGAATAGGCTTAGAGAGAGTGGATACTCAATCACTGTTAGGATACTTTTAGAGATTTCTGGGATGACCCTTGAGAATCTCATTTGAAAATTTCGATTTTAACTCCTTTTCCCTCGATTGAATTTGATTTTGGAGGATTCACTGTAGAACTTTGAATCCTGGTGTTAGTTGATAATTTAAAAAATTTGTAGTTGTTAATTTTAATTTCTTAGTGTTAGATTAATATCTTTTATTTTTAGGGTACTCAATCACAATTATGAGAAAACTCTTATCTGTTTCTTGCCATCTAATCCTCTTGCTAATTGCCTTTCATTAAAATGAACTGTCCTCTCTATTTTGCATCTTGCTTAAACTCTTTTTACCAATCTATGTGACTGTATCCCAAACCTGACTTACTTGACATTTCCTCAAATCAAGACTTTATTAAGACCTTCTAACCTTGACCCTTGATTGATCGAACCCTAACTATATTCATCTAGTAGCCTATCTATCCCTAGGACTGTGTTCCTAAATTATTTACTAGATTCCTGATTAATTTTATTTCATGAGTTAATTTGATCTTCTTTAATTTTTTCCTCAATTTGTCACGTCTCGAACTCCCACTTTCTATTCTAGATCATTGGACGTCCCTTACCGTGACTTAGATATTCAGAGTATAATACTAGCCTACCTTCATGTAGGTATTCCATGTCCTACTAAAATCCGTCTCCTTGTACTCTATTTTCTTGATATAATTTTCTGGTCAAATGGCTAAACTATAACCTCTACCATGATACTAAATTAATTCTTATTTCAATTAGAGATCCACCTTGGCTCAATCCTTTCGACCTGGTATGTGATGGTGTTCTGCTTGAACCCTCAAATACTTAACCTTGTACCTTACCTTGAATGCTTGACCCGATTTGGTTAAGAATCTTGGACTATTTATCTTCTTTCATCATTTCTACCCTTACTTATATCTTATGCTACAAATTTATCCTTAAAGTTTTACAAGCTTATCCTTTTCGAGCTTGATCATGATATATTTATTGGGTGTACACCCACTAATATATTATCTAATCAGAACCGGCGCATGATGGTCTGATCAACCTATTGCGTTTTGGTTCGCTTTTTTATATATTAATCTACGTGGATAGAGACACAGTTAAACTTACCCTAGAATCTTATCCACAACAGCCTTGACAATTCTCCTTGGAATTATTTTATCACCTATGAACCTCGTATTCATACCCAGTTGAATTAAATTTAATCATGACCTGGATCTTCATCATTGGATGCTCGTGCTCATACTTAATTTCATTGATTTCCCATCTTGCCCAATCTCGATTTATCCTAAATTGATCAACTTAGATCGTGTCAACACTAAAGTCTATTTGTGATTGTTTGTACCTAAATTTTCAATTTTCTTTTTATGGAATGGTAACTTTAATGATTTCTCACTTGTTAATGACCCATTTTCATATAGGATGGTAGACGACCCTATAGCCTTGATGATTGTTGTTTCCTTACCTTCCCAATTAGGATACCTTAGATTGCTTGAACGTTTTGATACCATAGGACAATATTGATCTAGAATGACTAGTGCACCTAGATGAGACCACAGATTGTTCCATTTAACCTGTTCCCCTGGTACCACTATTTCATCACGATTTTTGGTTCAATTTAGACCATAGACCTTTCCCACTCTAAATTATGATCACCGTAGACACATTACCGTGACTTTTAAATTTGGAGCACAAGACTAGTTGTTTTCTCAAAACTGACTTCACATACCAGACCTAGACATGACATACTACAGCCATGACCTTAGTGTCCCACTCAGGCATACCATTGTGTGCTTCATTGCTTAGACGATTTTTCTGCCCCATGCTCCATCCTGATTTACCCTATGGAGTTACCTTTGATTTCGATTTGAATTAGGGATACCTTATGACCTAAAACTGCCAACCAATTTTTGGACATAACCCAGTATAGGTCTACTACCCATATTTTGCTTATTGACCTTGCATATTGCTAGGTAGTGGCTTCAACCCTGATTGTTGGGGGTTTGACCTAGGAGGAGTACGACCATCTAAATTTCGAGGACGAAATTATTTTAAGGTGGGTAGACTTGTAACACCTTGTTTTCTGAAATTGGGGATTTTTGAAAATTTATTATTTTTATTATTTATTAGTGGTATTTTAGTCATGGTATGATTTTCTGGTGATTTTAGTTAGTTAAACCAATTCTAAAGTCATGCTAAGTCATGACTTATGACTTTGTGACTTTGTTAGTAAACCTTAGTGTAAACCCTAGTTTCTCTAACCTAGAAGTTGCCATGACCATGAGAACTTGACCATAGGCTTAGAATATCATTTTAGTGATTTTTAGCCTAAGGGGTATTTTGGTAATTTTCTAGGAATTAAGTAGGATTAGTGAGATTTTACTATTCATGGACTTTTGATTAGTGACTTGATAATCCCTAACCTAGTTACCCTAATCTAGAGGTTAGTTCCTAACCTAGAATGACTAGGGATTAGATATTATCATTGGGTCAAAGCTATACAAATATCTAGATATTTACTTATCGATATTTTGCTTGATTTATGCAAAATATCCATTTAAGGCACAAAAAGTCCTTAGCTTAGCCATGAAGGAAGGGCAAGGACACCCCCCCATGCCTTGGCCAGCCATAGGGCACCCCCTAGCAGCCACACTCCTATATAACCCCTTGGATTAATTCATGAAGAAATTACATGAAATTTATTCCACAAAAATTCCCTTCCTTTCAACTTTCATAACTTGAGCTATTTTGATCCAAATTCACTCTAGTCTCTTGCATTGGGACCCTACAACATCAAGGATACTAAGGGAGGATGGAAATCAAGGATTTGGAAGCATTGGACATCATCAAGTTGAAGGATACACACCCCCCCTTTCATTTGATTTTCATTGGATTGCACCAATAGGTAAATACTCTCAAACTTAGTTAAAATCCTGGTTTTTCTTCAAAATTGCATTCATATAGGACTACCTGAACTGTAGGTCAAATTTGGTGGAAATTAGAAGTGTTTTGGTGTCGTATCGGACACGTATCCTATTTGAAATTTAATGTATTTTGTGTTCTGTCATAGTGTAAATTACTCACTGTTTCCCAAATGTTTTTGAACCAAATTCTAGCCTAGACCTAGCTATACCTAACCCCTATACACTGAGCACATTTTGAGCTTGTGTCGTATCCAAAACTGGACACAAAGCTCTCAGTTTTTCCACTGTCTGGACACTGCACAGTACACAAAATATGTCCTGCTACCTAGACACGTTTTCTCGACACATACACCACTTGGACACTTGCCATTTGGCACTGCACGTAGGGGCATTGACTGACAAGTCGTACCCAGAATTTGGGGTGTGCTCGTGTCGTATCGAGGACACGAGGACACGTGCACTGGTCGTGCACTGACAGTGCACGCACGCACAGAGTCCACTTCGTACGTCTCGTATCGCGCGGACACGACACTTCGACACCTCGTGTTTGCACGAGTGTATAGCCCATCATGTGGGCTACACATGGATATGACCACGAGGCCCCACGTGGCTCGTGTCGTGTCCACGAGATACGAGAACCCATGCACGACGCGGTGCAGAACACTGAGTATCAGTCGATTTTCTTCGACTGATACAGAGTTCGTGCCGTGTCCTGAGGACACGTGGACACGAGACAGGCTACCTAAACCCTAGACCAACCCTAGGCGAACCTACCCACACGTGCACGAGACTTCTAGACACGTGTGTCGTGTCCTAGAGCTAAGTGCACTGCGTGCACGACGCTGTGACATTGCACAGTGTATCAGTGTTTACCCGTGTAGTGTTTTTGAATGTTTGGACACGTGAATTCGTGTCGTGGTGTCGTGTCAGGCACCTAGGATACTAGGGTATCTATGGGGTGTCAGTTACCAACCATTTGTTTCGAGCCTTAGCTCGTTTTAGTGGGAGAATTTGGGATTACCTACTGTCGAGTGCACAGTGCACTTATTCCAGTTTTGGGATTTATTTCCAGATTTTAAGGGTGAATTTCAAATCGATTTTTGATATGATTTATACATTGTATATATATATATTTTAGTGTGTATATGTGTAGTATATATGTATGTGTGAGTGTGGGTCAAATTTGGGGAGAAATGGTGGTGTGTGTGTGTAGTTGTATATATATACATATGTATGTATATATGTATCCTGTGTGTGTGTGTGTTTGGGCCAGGTTTGGTTCCAGAAAACTGGAACCCTTCCCCCCTACTGTCCTGTATTCACTTCCCCTCTCTCTCACTGTCTCACTCTCTCTCTCTCATTCAGTCTCTCTCCTCTTTCCCTTTGTCTCTCTCTCTATGTCTCTATATATATAGGTATATATATATATATAAGTATATATATATATGTATATACATATATGAGATATATGTATATATTGTACTAGTTTACTTAGGTCAATATATATATATATATGTATGTGGTTGTATTATATATGTTATTCATATATTGGGTATATGGATATTGGGTGGTGGTTAGATAGTGTATGTCTATATATATAGATATATATATATATAGTATGACTTCTAGTATAGGTTTATATAGAAACCTAAACACTAGCCTATGGCCAAGATTATTAGCCTATGGTTTGGGGCTAACCCTAATGGACCAAAACCCTACTAGAAACCCTTGTTGACTAAGGGTTGACCAAAGTCAACCTTAGGTCAAAGTTGACCTAATTGACCTAGATTTGACTAGGACTAACCTAAAATGACTAGTTTAACTAGTCTGACCTAATTACCTTATTGACTGGTCCTTGTTTGACCTAATTACCTTACTGACTGGTCTTTGTTTGACCCAAAAACCTTAGTTGGTCTAAGTTTGACCTAGACTTGACCCAGATTGATCATGTTGACTAGTATTTGACTTGTTTGACCTTGTTTGACTCTATTTGACTTAGTATGACTTCCTGTGACCTAGTTTAACTATTAGAGTTGACCCAGAGTTGACTTTTGACCAGATTGACCTAGAATCATGTAGTATGCATTGTATACTTTATTTTTTACCATTGTGGATACATTATGACTTGTATTGCTCTGATTAGGAGCCATACACCTCTCCTCAGACAGTATATCTTCTTCAGACATTCAGTTATCAGGCGAGTACATTCTCTGACCGTTTCATATTTGCCAGGATTTATATTCTTACTCTAGATTACTTTACTTGATGCTGACACGATTGTTATCACGGATTGGTACTATATGGATCTTTTCATGAGATGTTATCCCCTTCGGGAGCATCAGATACAGCATATTTGTGCGTTTCACGAATCATCATGTATCTCTATGCTTTCATAGATTCACAAATCGCTTGTGACTCATGTACTCTCATGATTCACAGAGCCTCTCATGAATCTCCCATTTATGGGCTTATCACGAATTTTAACATAACTTGAACGGATCCTTGTGTATTGATTGGGGATGGGGGAGTAGAAATAGTCATGTGGATATTACCCCAGTAGCTGTAGTCATGAATCACTTCTAGCTGTAATCATGAATCTCCTATGCCATTTCACATGTCTATATTTTACTCTGACTCACTAGACACTACTAGTTCTCTATATACAGTAGATATTTCCTTTACAGCTATCTCTTTTGCTACATGTATCTTCCTTCAGCAGTTCCTGTATTTTACTCTATTGCATGCTTTATATCTTCTATCATTCTATGCACTGCGTGAGATGTATTGTGCTCGTTCCCGTCCTGATTGGACCTGTTGAAAATATTACAGAGGATGAGGATGAGGGCCTGGTGACTACCTACTATGGAGCAGGACTAGATGACACTTATGTTGTGGACCCTCAGCAGGATCCACCTGCAGCTGAGGATGTTGCCCCAGTAGTCTAGGCTAGTTTAGCTGGACAGTCTTTCGGTATTATCTTTTTGTCTCACATCTAAGTTGTATTTTGAGATGTTGAGGTATATAGACTCTTAGACTTGTTGTATTATGAGTTGGCATTCTGGATATTATGTTGTACTAGACACTTAGACTTATTCATCTATGATACTGTTCTCTTGAGTTACTATCTATCTATCTGTCTTTCGTTCTTCTACCCTAGATGTGATTGAGATGTATATTGTTATGTCACCTCCATTCGGAGAGTATAAACTGTACAGGTACTTGGTATTGATAGATGATTGACCTAGGACAGCGTTCTACCGCCGACACTGCGGCGTAGGCTGGGCGTTGTTACGTTCTCGTACCCTAACAGTGGGTGCGGGTCGTGTCACGTTGCACGAAGTGCAACGGATCAATATGTGAGACGATGCGTATTATGTGGCTATGCGAGTGATTAGGTGTTATCGGTTGTACGGAGTGCAGTAAGTCGTGGATCGTTCGTTGTATCGGTACAACGAGTCGATATGGTATGATGTGCGTTGTATGGCTATGCAGATGGATAGCGATATGTTGCATGAGATTGAAAAAAATGACCTTAAGTATCGAGAGTAAATTGTTGCACGAGTTGCAACGGACGAGATTGGAAGATCGTAGATGCGATTTAAACGAGTCGAGTTGAGTAGGCGAACGTGTATGTTGGCCATATGTCGCGTTGAGCTTTGAATAAGCAAATATTGTAGGTGTGATCGAGATGATCGCCATGGTACGGTTAGATTGAATGTGTGTCAACTTAAGTGAACGATGGTGCATGTTGGCCCAGTTGTCGTGCCAACTCGAGTAAGCAAACGCTAGAGCTGGGATCGGAAAGATCGCCACACGGGATAGCGATCGGGAAAATAGATGTCGGACCTATGCGGAGTGTGATGTCGAGTAATGACTCGATTTCGAGTGGTATATGCAATACCAATTGTGTGATCGATGCAGTGAAGTATTGTATCGATAACGATAGGCTCGATCCTGAGTGGTGTATGGAATACCACTTAGCGATAGCTATGTTAAGCCGGTTGGTGACTTGCGATAGGTTACGTCGAGGCGATTATGTTGTTACGATATGTTGTCCGTAACGGACGGAGTAGTGCCGAGACTTGAATGGGAATGACTTGAGAGAAGTCGATGCGAGTATGTCTTGAGACGAATTGAGTTGAACGATTATGTGCGAAGTCATACCTATGGATGATACGTCGGACGAGGATTCGTTAAGTATAAGTTGAACGATAGGCCGAGCATATGCGAATGAATGTTACGTTAAGGAAATAGTCGACCCGGACGGTTGTATGTTGAGTTAGTACGAAGACTTATTCAGAGACATGTCGAATAAGTATAAAGGAATCGTTCGAACAAATTCGAGATGGTACGATAAGTCGGTAGCACGATTGGAAGTGCGAGTTAGGGACATGAAAATGGATATATGAATTTGAAATTGTGTCGCGGCGATGTTAAGTAGTTACAACTGAATGGATCGTGATAAGTGCGAAACTTGATTCGTATTCGAGTTCGGATAATGGCAATGATTACAACGAGTTTGAGCTTATGAGAAAGGAAGATGTTCAAGTTATGCATATCGATGATGGTATTGAGGCGTATCAAAGACGATATGTAATAACTCGGGGATACTCTGATCGAATGAACGAAAATATGTTGAGCATTGTCGTTGGATGAATAAGATGCAAGTTAAGTTGATGTCGATTTGGATGACGATGGTAGGAATGCTTCGGAGAATTTGAGAGTCGATGGATATTGCTCGGATGAAAACAGAAGTGTATGGATTGCTTCGCAGATCACCACTATGTTGACATTCTTGTCTTGAGCGAGCGCAACACCAGCCTCGTACATGCGTCACGTCAAATTAGAACGATCATTCTGCGTGAGCGCTGGTATGGTGATTCATCCAGTGGGGATGATCAAACTTGCAAGGCGTGGCAATTTGGATATGGATTTGTGGTTTTATGCGAAGGTGGAATTGAGGATTGTGCGATATTGTCAACGGTAATACACGAGTGATTCGAGTAGCAGCGGTGCATCAGTTGCGCGGGGGATGGATAAATTACGGATTGGTAAAGTATGTCGGATTGGGTAAAGTCCTATAGGAAGTGTCGGGAATTGATTTTGCTCCGCGATAGGTATAGCATGGTTCATTGTAACTGTCCCTCGTTGATGATCTTCAATTATCGAGCATAGTTTCGGGGCAGATGACCCTAGAAGACTTGACCGCCAAATCAAGTGAATGTTGAAGTCCCATAGGATGACCCTAAAGAAGTCGCGTAAGAAGGATAAGGAATGAGGTAGTGCATGTTGAGGATAAGTCTAAGCGAGTGAGTATCGTGTCTCGAAAGTTAGCGAATACTTGAATCAATATGGTCAAGGAAAGTTATGTTGGATCGAATAGATGTTGAGGAACGTGCTTAGCGTAGTAACGCGGTAAGGCGATTGCAAGGATTTTGTAATGTGCGAGGGCGACGAATAGTAGAACAACCCTAAGAGAGTTGTGGCATAGATCGATTGAGTAACGGTTAGGCTATGGGTGTTGGGTACGCAATCTATGTTACGAAACGAACTAGTCGGGATTGAATCAAAGTTTGAGTAAAGGAATTCATATGCGGTCGAGAATAGAAGATGAGCGTATCGTAAGAGACCTTGGGTCGGAAAGATTGTTGCCTTTGAGCATCGTAGACTCAAGTTGACCTCTTGTGTGTCGAGAAAGATTAGGCACGATGTCTGGATAAGTTGCCTAGCGGGGGTAGCCCCAGACTCGATGTGCGGGTAGTTCGAGAACGTGGATCGTGTTGGGATAGTTGTGTGCGAGACTTAGTACGGATGGTAGGCAAAAGAGATTTATGACATGTGGACTTAGTCCATGTCATAGAGGCCAAATGTTATGAATGATAGGATGAAAGACTTGAGTTATGCGAGAGATAGAAAATGGTTGGACGAATAGGCGTTGCGTGAAATGGTTGCGATCGGATGCACAATGACTTATGCAATGCATGCGTAGGTGGCCGGCGAGAAACTTACGAGATCTAAGTTATGGTATGAATCAAGTTATGTGCAGAGATGTTTGGAAGATGATCGCATGTCATGGGATGATGCATACGAGAAGTATTTTGGGAATAGGCGCTAAGATATGACTAAGTCGAGTACGGACCGATGGATGCTTGCGGATTTAAGTTGAGCTTGTTAGTTGTCCCGATATCCTACAACTGAGCTTGGCTAAAATGCATATATTGGTAGACGCCTAAAATATGTGTATGATCCAAACTAAGTTGTATGATTCCAACGATAGTAGCACGAGATCATGAAGCGATCTATGCGAGGCACTTGGATTAAGTGTTAGTTTCGGTTCGAGGACGAACCTGATTTTGAGTGGTATATTATGTAATGCCCCGCTCCGCATCGGTGCATTATGATGAGTCATTGACTCGAAGAGTTGCGTTGACCCGATAAGGTATCAATATGAATCGATGCGAGAGTTACGTTGGCCAAAGGTAAGCTTTGAGTCGGTTGGGATCTACGAATCGAATCGATGCAAAGGATAAGTTCCGTTAAGCAAGTGCTAATGTTGGTTGATCTGGTGTGCAGGCTATGCCTTTATGCTGGATTACGGATCGTGGTATGGGCGCGATAGGCCAAATCAACAGAGTAGTTCAAAGGAATGGCTAAGTCCGAGAGTTAGCTATGCAATCGAGGTATGGAAGCGAGACGCTTCAATCGGCGAGACGGCAAGGCGTATCGGCTTAAGGTGGGCGGGTTCTTGACTCTCTCTCCCTATTCCTTCACATCTAATAAAATATGTTATGGTATGCGTAAGATATTATCGAGT
Organism: Iris pallida; assembly: GCA_029216955.1. Lineage (NCBI taxonomy): Eukaryota > Viridiplantae > Streptophyta > Magnoliopsida > Asparagales > Iridaceae > Iris > Iris pallida. The sequence continues at coordinate 5,148,511 of JANAVB010021996.1, forward strand.
TACCGAGCGTGGCTCGGCGACGAAAGGTCTAAGTATGCGTTGAACACTGAGGTAGAACATTGAATAATCGAACAATTGAAGCGACGTGCATCAAGTGTACGAGTCGCGATAGGGCAATGATGGTAGAACATTGAAAGACGATATTGAGATGTGCATCATGTGCACGGCTCCGAGAACATTGAACTCTAGACGTAGAACATTGATTATGGTACTGAGCGTGCCTCTGTGCACTTAAGGTACGAAATGACTAAGTAAATACGAAAGTAGGCTATGCGAATAACATTATGAACGGGACGCATTGATTATGAGTATGAGACGACTAAGCCGTTGGGCGTCGTGCATCAATATGGATGTGTTGGGGCATAACGCCGACGGAGCTCCCCATATGAATGGTGGATTATGTTTATGGCACGAGAAACCGTTTATGGTATGGGAACCGTTTATGTGCGAGACTATGTTTATGGAATACGAGATCGATTGGTATGCTGTGGATTGTATGCTATGGAACGTATTGCATGGTCAATGGACTCGGATTGCCCATGCACGGGTCCGGCTTCCCTCGAACGGTTACACCGGAGCACCGGGACCGTTCGGCCTAGTAGGGAATTATGTGTGGTATTTATGGTGCACAACATTCGGACGGATTGCGACCGTCCAGTGCTGTGATAAGCTATGATATCTGTAAGTTTGGAATCCTTCGGATACTGGGCTAGCAACCCGTATCGAAGCGATTGTAGGCTTACACATATGAGATGCCAAGTCCATTACGGTGCGAAATACCGTGACCTTCATATAGATAGGGCCGGTGGGCTGAGATGAGAGCTGGGTGCCGGCGCAGGGCCTGCCACCCATTATGCATATGTTTATGTTTATGAATGGTCGGTTGCGTGAATCATATGTTT
>JANAVB010021996.1:5159412-5166912 GCA_029216955.1 Iris pallida
CTACTATTAAATGAATAGGTTATAGGAACAAATAGAAACACCCAGGTCAAGAAGTCACGCAAGCAAGTCTAGGCTAAGGTTAACAAGTCACGCCAAGTTTAGCATGAAGGAGTGGGCGTAAAAGGTGATACACGCTGGCAAGTATGAGCGTGAAAAGTGAAGCATGACAGGTGATTCACGCACGCACGCTCAGCGTGAGGGTGAAAAGTCACGCACACCAAAAGTCACGCACAATGTGATCGTGAAAAGTCATGCACGCAAGCTCAGGGACATGAGCGTGAAAAGTCACGCACTCAGCACAAAGATAGGAGCGTGACTCAAAATTCACGCAGACAATGCGAGCGTGACTAAAAATACACGCACGCAGACGCAAGCGTGACTAAAAATACACGCACGCAGACACAGTGTGAACGTGACTCAAAAGTCACGCAGACACGCACAGTGTGAACGTAACTCAAAAGTCACGCAGACACGCAAGTGTGAGCGTAACTCAAAAGTTACGCACGCATGCACAGTGTGAGCGTAACTCAAAAGTTACGCACGCATGTAAAGACATGAGCGTGACTAAAAATACACGCCAACACGTAAAGACGTGTGCGTGACTGGGCTGATGTTTTACGCGAGCACGTAAGAACGTGTGCGTACAATATTTCCCGAACTCCAAGTCCTATGGAGCCTCCGCTCCAGTGCCAAAATACACGCTAAGTTGGTGGACCAAAACCCATGAACAGCCGAAATACACAAACTTAGATCTAGGGAAATTAAGCCACAGAAACCAAAAATGCCAAGAACTAAACTCTCTCAGGATCATGAGAGGAAGAGAAATAAACCACAAAAATGGGTGATTGAGAAGCAAGTTTGCACTTGCCTTCTCCTACTGCTGGTAGGTGGTGGGGAGTAATGAGAGAAGAAGAAGAAGTAATGGTGAGAATGAAGTAATGAGGAGAGAGAAAGAGATGGAAGCTTTAAATAGGAAGGATGGTGGTAGGTGGGGTGTAGGGCCGGGTTTAAGGGGATCCGGCAAACTGAAACCCAATAACACTAAAGCAGCAAATAAAATGTAGGTAATAAAATTGCAGAAATATAATTGCAGAAATAAAATTTGCAGGAAATTAATTAACATGAAAATTTAAAGAGCAGATAATTAATTAACATAAAACTAAAGGAATTTAAATACATAATAATACATGATAAATACTAACTAAATACACATGAGTTGTATATATATAAAAATACGCATTCCGGGAACGGGGAGTGACATCTCTACCCACCTTAGAATAATTCCGTCCTCGGAATTTCAAATCCAAGCCGGATAGAAATATCAGAGCTAAACTAATACAAGCAATTCTAGTGAGCAAGCAATCATTGTTACCATATCAAAAGCAAGTACTATATATGTAAATCCATCAATCTACGATGTCAGGTAGTTCTATCCATATGGCGATAAGCATGAGAAATCAAGATAATCAAGGTATACAGAAAGAGATATACCTTGTGAGTCAAACAGGTGTGGATACCGTGATCGGATATCATCCTCACGTTCCCACGTTGACTCTCCCAAGGAGTGATGACCCCAAGCAACACGGACAAGACTAATTATTCGGTTCTTGAGTATCTTCTCTCTTCGGTCAAAAATGGACACAGGCTGTTCCTCGTAAGACAGGTTGGTACCAACAACCAGCTCAGAATGATCGAGGACATGGCTTGGGTCCAATACATACCGACGTAATTGAGATACATGAAATACGTCATGCACCTCTCGTAACGAAGGTGGAGGGATAAACGATAAGCAACATCGCCTATCCGATCAAGGATAACGAATGGGCCCACGTACCGCGGACTCAATTTCTCGCGAACGCCAAATCTAATGACCCTACGAGTAGGTGAGATCCGCAAAAATACGTGGTCCCCAACAGAGAACTCTAACGGCATACGATGCTGGTCCGCCCAATGACGATGCCGGTCCTGTGCAACTCGAAGTCGCTCTCTAATTCCCTTAATCACTTCAACCGTCTGAACAATCATTTCTGGGCCTAACATCTTTCTCTCTCCGATATCATCCCATGTAAGCGGTGACCTGCACTTCTTACCATATAGTGCTTCAAATGGTGCCATCTGGATACTGGCTTGATAACTATTGTTGTATGAGAACTCGACCAAGTGCAGGTGACTCTCCCAAGACCCTCCAAAATCTAGAGTGCAAGCTCGTAACATATCTTCTAAAGTCTGAATCGTTCTTTCTGATTGCCCATCCGTCTGCGGATGGTAAGCCGTGCTAAATCTTAACTTGGTACCCAGACTATGATGTAAGCTGTTCCAAAATATGATGTAAAGCGGGTATCTCGATCCGACACAATACTGACAGGGACTCCATGTTGCCTGACTATCTGTTGCATATACAACTCTGCCAACTTTTCTGTAGATTGTCCTACTTTAAAAGGAAGAAAATGTGCTACCTTCGTAAGTTGGTCTACTATTACCCAAATAGCGTCTTTACCACTTGGTGATCTCGGTAAACCGGTCACAAAGTCCATTGTAATATGCTCCTATTTCCATTCTGGGATAGGAAGTGGTTGTAATAACCCAGCTGGCCTCTGCTGTTCTGCCTTCACTTGCTGACATACCAAGCAACGGGAAACAAATCTAGCGATCTCCCTCTTCATCCCGTTCCACCAGAAATGCTGCTTGATATCTTGGTACATCTTGGTCCCTCCAGGGTGAATAGAATACTGAGAATTGTGAGCTTCTGCCATAACCTCCTGTCTGATATCTCTACTAGGCACACATAGACGTGATCCAAACCTAAGTGTACCATCTTCATGAATTCTCATCTCCTTTCTGAGTCCTGACTCACATTCTACCCTAAGCTTCTGAATCCTTGGGTCTTGTGACTGAGCTGCCTTGATCCTATCTACTAAGTCGGATTGAACTTGCAGACTTGTTAGAACTCCTACATCACTAGGAAGTATAACTTCGATGCCCATCTCCTGAAGGTCTTCTAAGATATGCCTCTGTGTTGTTAACATAAATGCGCCACCTCTTCTGTTGAGAGCGTCTGCTACTACATTCGCCTTGCCTGGATGATACTGAAGCTCCATGTCATAATCCTTAATCAACTCCAACCATCTTCTCTGCCTCATGTTTAGTTCCTTCTGAGTAAAGATGTACTTCAGAATTTTATGATCTGTGTACATCTCTACTCGGTCACCATATAAGTAATGCCTCCATAGCTTTAGAGCAAACACTACTGCTGCTAACTTCAAATCATGAGTCGGGTAATTCTTCTCGTGGTCCCGAAGTTGCCTAGATGCGTACGCTATCACCTTTTCATGTTGCATAAGGACACATCCAAGTCCTTTACCGGACGCATCACAATATACTGTAAAACCTCCGGGTCCAACTGGTAATGTAAGAATAGGTGCTGATATCAACTTCTGCTTTAAAGTCTTGAATGATGCCTGACATTCTGCCGACCAATCAAATGGCACATCCTTTCGGGTCAAGCGGGTCATGGGTGCTGAAAGCCTTGTAAAGTCTGACACAAACCTTCTGTAATATCCTGCCAATCCCAAGAAACTCCGTACATCTGCTACGGTCTTGGGTACTGGCCAACTCTCTACTGCTTCTACCTTCTTGGGATCTACTGCTACTCCAGCTCCTGATATGATATGACCCAAAAATGAAATATGATCCGACCAAAACTCACACTTACTGAGCTTGGCATACAACTGGTTCTCTCTCAGAACTTGCAACACTTTTCTGAGATGGTCTTCATGCTCCTCTTCACTAGCAGAGTATACGAGAATGTCGTCAAGAAACACAACAACAAACTGGTCTAAATATGGCATAAAGATACGATTCATCAAATCCATGAATATAGCTGGAGTATTGGTCAAACCAAACGGCATTACTAAGAACTCATAATGCCCATACTTTGACCTGAATGCTGTCTTAGGAATGTCTTCCTTCCGAACCCTCACCTGATGGTACTCTGAACGAAGATCTATCTTGGAGAAAACTCTAGCTTTGCTCAACTGATCAAATAAGTCGTCGATCCGGGGTAATGGGTACTTGTTCTTCACTGTTGCCGCGTTAAGCTTCCTGTAGTCAATGCACAATCTGGATGACCCATCCTTCTTCCCTACAAGTACCACTGGTACTACCCATGGTGACACGCTAGCTTGGATGAACTTTTTCTCCTTCAGTTCCTCTATGTGCTGATATACCTTGGCCTGCTCTGAATCCGCCATTCTGTAAACCCGATCTTATATCGGTTTAGTTCCCGATGCTAATTCTATACTGAACTCAATATCTCTAACTGGTGGTAGACCTGGGAGCTCTTCAGGAAATACGTCCAGAAATTCTTCACTACCTTCGGAATCTGAACTTCTTCCATTGCCGCTATTTCTCCCTGCTCTTGCTGAGTTGCCTCTGATCTGACTAAGGTGAACCGCTTCATGCCTGGAATATGAAAAGATACACTCCCTCTACGACAATATATTATCGCATGACTGTCTTTCAGCCAGTCCATGTCTAAGATAACGTCAAAATTTCCAACAGGAAATTCTATCAACCGGGCGGGTAAGGAATGCCCGTAAACTACAACGCTACACGCTAGAATAACTCTACTAACTCCTACGAGCCCATTACCAGTGAGTATATTCAACCTCCCTGGCAATGACTCGAACTCCATTCCTAGTCGTGTCGTAAATCGTGCACATATAAATGAATCGGATGCTCCCGAATCAAACAATATTACTGCGGGATATGAGGCGACGAGAATGTTACCTGCCACAACATCTCCTGATGCCAATACCTCTTCCAAGGACAAAGTGAATGCTTGCCCTCGACCTCCTTGCTGATTTCCATGCTACGGCCTAGCCTGAGGCTGTTGCTGGCCCCTTCCTTGATGATGCTGGGGTGGTCTATGCTGGTGTTGCTGCATCGGCGGTCCCTGCTGCCGAAACATCTGAGCCTGCGGTACTAATGGACGCTGTGCCAACGGCCTTACTGCCATCGTTGGCCCTCGATACTGGCCTGCCCCTGGTGCTGGCAGAGCAGGAAACTGCTGCCCTGGTCCTCCTGCCCTCGAATTCATGGGACATGTGGTAACCCGATGATCTGGATTTCTACATATCAGACACAGTCCATTCAATGTCCGACACACATCTCTAGTATGTCCCATCTTCCTACAATAAGTGCATCCCGTCGGGGGTTGCTGGTTCTTCCTCTGTTGCTATTGCTGTTGCCTGGGTGGTGGTGCTGGTTCTCGTATCGCCACATCGTGGATACGAATGCCAGTGGATGGTGCTGTTGTTCGGGGCGCTGCTCCCCCTCCTCCTTCAATCTGACTATGGGATCTCTTCTGACCCCCAGTCCTTACTGCAAGCCTCTGAATAGTGATCTCATGCCTTCGAGTTGCCGTTAATATTTCGTCAAAAGTTTGGTAATTGTGCCCCTCTATCAATTGCAAGAGTTCAAGGTGAAACCCTTGCTGAAACCTCATGGCCCTCTGGCGCTCTGTTGCTACCATCTCTGGGGCAAACCTACTCAATCTGCAGAACTCCGCTGCATAAGCATCTACAGTCTTGCCGGCCTGCCTGAGGTTGATAAATTTTTGTTGTAGCTCAAACTGCGCCACAACTCTATAGTACTTGGTCTTGAATCTTGTAGTGAAATCGTCCCAAGCCACAGGACGTCTGATGCCCACTTCTTCTAATTCCCACCAATCACGTGCGAGATCCTGAAGTAACAACTTCACTAGATCCACACGTTCTTCTGCCGGCACCTTCGCTGCTGTCAGAATAGCCTCCATATCCTTAAGCCATGCATCTGCTGAGATGGCATCCTCCGTACCCTCGAAACGGTGGGGGTTGTACTTACAAAACCTGGCTGATGCTCCTGAATCAGTCTTCACTCCTCTTTCCAATGCTGTCTGTAATCCTTGGTTGAGTACCACATTCTGCTCTTGTAGCTGAGTGTGCATGCGCTGCTGGACCAACATCTGATGTTGCTGAGTGGCCATCATTCCTCTCATGATCTCCAGAAGGGCTGGTGTGTCCACTTGGGTAGGTGGAACTGTTGGTGGTGGTGGAACATCCGGATACTGTGATCCAGCTGCTGCTTCCACTATCACTTCTTCCTGGACAGCCTCCTGAGGCGAGACTGGCCCTTGTTGCTGACCAACAGGGTCAGGTTGTCCATGTTGCTCCTGCTGTTGTCCAGCTCTGACCGATGCGGACGAAGTGCCCCTAAGAAAAAGGACAAGAGAACAATCAAACAACCGGACATGAAGGATCAATGAAGTCAAAGGATACCGGAATGTCAAGCAAAGGTTGAGAATAACGAATCATGAGATCAAGGGAGAATATGTGTGATTGAGACATCCTATAAATCAAAACACCCCACAAGTATGAACTCAGACCTGTATGGGCCACCACTAAAACCTTGTCACGCCCCAGAACCAGAATACTGGAGAACGGGGGAATGACTCAGCCAGCTGCGTATTACGGGTTGGTGAATACCGTATAATACGATCAATGCTGTCTAACCAGACGAGGGGGTGCATACTACATGAAAGTCTTACTATGGTCACTTCACATCTATTGTCTCAATCGTTCAAACAAGAAACAGTAATAGAGAACATGTAAGATAAAGCAGTAAGGCGTCCCAAATGCTCAGTCAAAATGTTCTTCAGATCTGGCTTTACAAAACATAGCCAGATGGTATAGTAACGTATACACAATTGTTATCAGCTGCAGTCTGACTTAATTACAATTATGTAAAAGTAAGTGCAAGACAATCCGACTAACATGTCGGTGCCAAACGGCTAAGTATAAAGTAAGTAGCAAAACGAACGGTGAAGTAAGGGACCCACTCGAGTCCGCCTGCGATCATTCTTCTAGTATTGACCATCTTGGAGGTAGAAGTAAGCTGGATCCTCGGGGACCGGCTCTAAATCTGGCCATACAAAACCAGAGAGGTTAGACCTCTAATAGCAAGTACCACAAGGAAGGACGATATGAAGGACTAAACCAATAGGTAAAAGAATATAATGATAAATAGATCTCTGCTTTCCACTAGGATTCACATCACATCACGACTACTTCGAACCAACCTCCCAACCAAACAAGGACATAAGTTGGCCCGTCATGTCCTGACATTCTGATCATCCCAGTTAGGTAACAGAGTAGTGCAGTACACAAACAAATCATCTTGAACGGCCAATCAACTACCACGGCTTGCTAATGTGAGTTCCAAGTTATCTGGAATTATGCAAATAGGGATTCCTCAGTTCTTACTATTTGCGAGCAAGGCTAGTCTATCCAGTTAACCATGTGCGCCATGCATGAATTAGACGAGTCCTAGCAGGACGCCCGTCAATATACAATATATAATAATAATAAAAGCAGATACTGCTCCCTGCCCGTGTGGCAGGTTTACAGTATCTATGGGGACCAACCGGCCCGTCGGGCACTTAATAGTCCCAAGGGGGCTGCC
>JANAVB010021996.1:5174412-5198435 GCA_029216955.1 Iris pallida
TGTCATTTTTTGGGAAAACGTGCCCAACCTTCCACTCTGTCGGGAGGGTTCGAAACTGGCACGAGTTGCGGCAGATTCTGTCGCACGGGCTGAGAGCTGCGCGCCGCGTACAGAAACAGCTGCAACACCTCGCCTCGCGCTGGGACGCGAGTGAGGCGGGCGGCCCGTGCAGCCGTTCCATGCGCTGGTCGCCTCAGCGCGCCGTGTCACGCCCCGCTCCCGTAGGAGCGATCGTCCTCGCTAAGGCGTGATGTCGCACGAGCCTAGATTGCGCTCGTGCAAGGCAGTTTAATAACGGCCGATTACATCGGCGGCGACGGGGTCGTCGCACAGAAGTCCCAAGCAGAAATATTGAAACATGCAGCAGAAATTAAGAACAAGTAACACATGAACACAAGTCATTCTCGATAAGCTCTTTATTTGATATTGAATACAAGATTACATTTGTGGGTGCAAGGCCAAATTACAAGTCTCTCGTGCTCACTTTTCTCTCGATTACAAGTCACTCTGCTCTCTCTCATCTCTCGATTACAATGCTTGAGCCGGCGGAAGCTTCGGAAGGCAATGTCCATACATTATGTCCTGTATAAGTCTTCAATCCACGCGGTCGCACGCTTCGAATCGCCAAGGAACTCCGTGTCTCGACGCATCCAAGCGGGCTCCGCGCCACGAGCTTCTACCTGTGCCTGCACATGAACACTGTGTGGGTGTCAGTACCGTTGTACTGGTGGAGTGAGCTCCTCGCCCACCCATACAAAATCTACACGTTTCATTTACTTTGTGCAACATAAACCCTTTTTCGATTGTCTTTCTATTCTTGCCTTAGGATCAGTTTTAGGACCGACGCCTTAGTGCAACTTGTGTATCAGAACCATCCCGTGCTTACAATGTCAACGTTAACTCATACTTTGTCTCTAGACTACTCCTCGTGCCAACAACGTTAACCTGTCAAGTCGTGTCCGCCTTACGGCCATAATCAGAGACGCAACTACACGAAGGACTCCATTTCCTTGCCTCTAGACCTTTCTCGTGCTTGCATTGTCGACGCACTGGCTTATACTTATCTTTCGTGCCAAACTCTGGGACGTAACGACTCGGTCGTGCCATACTCGATTCGTGCTTCAATATCACCGAGGCAGTGCCTCCTCGCTTAGTCTCGCCTATACTTGTGTTGTGACAACGCGACCGTGCCTCATATTTCGAGGCCGTGCCCAACAACTCAACGTAACTTCACACAACTTGCCCTACGGCCCTTTTCATCTTAACTCGCAACAGTTCAAGCCTAACTCATGCAACTCTATGCCAACAACTCAACACTCGATGCCACATCTTGTGCCGAAGCACGCCGTATTCGCTGTAGCCAAATCTTAGGCTCAGACATTGTGTCTTTTTAACTCATATATATTCAACTCAATCCAAAGGCACCTACGCGGATTGCCGCCCGTGCCGACACATCTATATGAATGGTCACTGGCCTAACCGGCCATTTTGGACGTAGCCTGGCAAACGGGACCCTTGTACCGCCGGTTGCGATCCTCGCTGCAAGTCCCCGTATTACCAATCGCCTTTCCAGCGTTGCCAATTACCCAGCTCGGCTACAACCAGTTTCTTCCTAGGCCGAGTCGGTCCCGTGGCCCCGAGTTGCCGCTCGAAGAAACCTTTTCCCTTGTCGACAAGTCATCCATGACCACGCACCTACGCTAACTTCTAGACCTAACGTAATGCAAGGTCTTATTATTATCACAGTTCCTTTGTTTTATTCTTTTCACTTTTCGTACTTCCTTGCAGAGCCCCTAACCAGGGTTGCCTCGGCGACTGAACCACAGTCCCGACATATTTCTTCTCGGCGACTAACCATCGCTTAGACTTAACGTTCTTTGAACTCAGGGAACGACTACTGCATAGAGTCACGCCCCGATTCGGGGAATCGCTCGCTTTGCTTCGATTCACGCCGAATCGATCGTCCTCGCTAAGGCGTGATGCCGTACAAGTCTGGAGTTGCACTTGTAAAAGGCTAGAACATGCACATTCATATCAATTGAACATTTGAAATTTAAGCCACAATTGCGGAAACATTGGAAACACAATATAGGAAGAAGAAATACTCATTTTATTTATAATTGTAGTCAGAATACAACTTTTCTCGATAATATTTGAAATGCCATTTCGGCTACATTGATTCATGAAAAGAAGTACAACTGATAGGCTGCCATGAAATAACTTCTCGTTCCATACATCATGCCCCCTTAGTACTTTGAAATGTAAGCAGCTATCTTTTGAAAACTCCGCAATACTTTATACGTCTTTAGGAAAAACAACTTGAAAGGAAACAGCAGTTCAGAAAGCTTTAATTCGGACGTGCGCCTGAGCCTTCTCCAGTACCTGTGGAGGAGGGGTCAGCACATTATAACAATGCGCTGGTGAGCCCTGTTGGCCCACTCAGCTAAACCAATATTTTATTAATGACAAGCATTTTAAAGATATGAACTTATTAGGGACAGGCAACATTCAGAGTAAATCACAATAATGTAACATGGAATAAACCATGTTTACTTTACCATTGGCCGAATCCAGCTTTCCTGCATAAGATATAGGATAATAATAATATACTTACCGTCCCTGCATAAGACAATCGTTAGCATGCATTCGGACTGGGTCGTTGGTGAGACTGCACCATAAAGGACTTTCCAACGGGTATTACGGTGTACCATTCCAGAGTAGGTTGCAAGCCTAGTCGAATGTCCCGCAATACCTCGTGCCACCATAGCACGACCAACTGTTTCCCCCTAGGTCGAGCCGGTCCCCGGTGCCCCAAGTACCATCCCGAGGAAACTACTCAAACCTTGTGCACAAAGACGTCCATGACCACGCGAATGCATAACCGACTCAACAGTACACAATTGCATGGTATTAATAAGCCAACATTAGATACGCAGCATTCTCATATTCAACATCTCAGGCATTAATTCATTTCCTATATTTCAATGTTCACGGGACAAGCATAATTCTCAATGTTGTTAACAGTATAATCAATTCTTTCAATGTTCTATGGACTAGCATTCGATTCAATGTTCAATGTTCAATCTCTAGCTTCTTAGTGGTATTGACTTGTGGCATTAGCAACTGATATCGATCAACGGATGTTGTAAAACAATTATTTAGTTGGCATAAAGGAATAGCGAGAGGGACAATACCACCACAGAGATCCACACTCACCAAATTAGAGAATCGCCGAGAGAGAGAGGAACACTTGCACGCTTAGCCTTCCGTCACGCGTCAGTCTGCATTGGCACCAAAAGTTTGATTAATAATCCATCTTGTTGTGTTCTCTTCTCTCAGAATTCTCAAGAATGAATGCTATACAAATCGATGAAAACGGGCAAGAATTAAATCATCGAAAATCGTCCAGAAAAGCATTCATCAAAACCAAGCAACAAAACCAGCAGCAAAAACATCCAGAGAAAACTCTTGGACGCATTTCAAGAGAAACCAATCCATTAGTTGGAAAGGTTCTTATGCACTTGTCCGTGATCGATTCAGTGCCGACGGTAAGTTTCCTCAATACTCGGTTCCGACCGAGTTAGCCAAGCCACAAGCCTTACATAGTGAACCGCTAGGAGCGGGACACTACATAATATACCACTAAGAAAAAGTTTCGTCCTCGAAACTTAAAGCACAAGTCCTACCTCAAAATTATCAAACAGCGAGGGGTATTTCACCCGCATCTCTTCCTCTAATTCCCATGTCGACTCCTCTACAGCATGGTTCCACCACAGCACGTTGACCAGGGATACTGTTCGATTCCGCAAAACTTTCTCTTTTCTGTCCAAAATTTGAACAGGCTCTTCAGTGTAGGATAGGTCAGCGCTCAGCTGCAGCTGATCGAAATTCACTACATGGCTTGGATCATGCACGTACTTCCGCAGTTGAGATACATGGAAGACATCGTGCACATCAGCCAGAGCCGGAGGTAGTACAAGTCGATAAGCCACTGAGGCTACCTTCTCCAAAATCTCGAATGGTCCGACGAATCTCGGGCTTAGCTTTCCTTTCATCCCAAACCGCATCACACCTCGCATGGGTATGACCTTCAAGAAGACATGGTCGCCTGCTGTGAATTCCAAAGGTCGTCGATGTACGTCCGCATAACTCTTCTGTCGACTTTGAGCAACTCTAAGTCTTTCTCGAATTAAGCGAACCCTCTCGACGGCCTGTTCCACAAGTTCTGGTCCGAGCACTTGCCGTTCACCGACTTCATCCCAGCATATCGGTGACCGACATTTCCGTCCATATAAGGCTTCGTACGGGGCCATTTGAATACTTGCCTGATAACTGTTGTTATAGGCAAATTCTGCTAATGCGAGATGTGTGTCCCAATTTGCCTTCGAATCGAGCACGCACAATCGCAACATATCTTCAAGAATCTGGTTTACTCTCTCTGTCTGACCATCGGTCTGTGGATGGTAAGCTGTACCGAAATTCAACTTTGTGCCCATAGCCGAGTGCAGACTTATCCAAAATCGCGACAAAAATCTTCCGTCTCTATCCGATACTATAGAAGCTGGCACCCCATGCAATCGAACAATTTCGTTTATGTAAATCTGAGCCAACCGTTCTACTCCCCATATAACTTTTATTGGAATGAAATGTGCCGACTTGGTTAATCTATCCACGATAACCCAAATCGCATCATTTCCCTTCTGAGTTCTTGGCAAGCCGACGATAAAATCCATACAGATATTATCCCACTTCCACAGTGGAATAGCCAAATTTTGTAGTTCTCCGCCTGGCCGTTGATGCTCGGCCTTCACACGCTGACAATCCATGCATTGTGACACAAAAAGAGCCACATCCTTTTTCATGCCATGCCACCAAAATGTGGTACGCAAATCTTTATACATTTTCGTGCTTCCCGGGTGCAAGGAGTACTTCGCAAAATGAGCCTCGGTCAGTATTTCCTTCCTGATATCCTTATCCTTAGGGACGCACAATCTTCCCTTGACACGAATAGTGTCATCTTCAACGGTAAAGTCTGACGCCTTTCCTGCTAGAATCAACTCGCGTATCTTCTGCAGGAACGAGTCATCCTTCTGAGCAATCTTAATCCTTCCCTGGAGACTCGGCTCAAGTTGTAACTGAGCCAACTGCACATTCTGCGGACGAATCCTGAACTCGATGCCTATCTCTTCAAGATCTCGTAGTACCTCTTTTGCCACTGTTAGGGACACAACAAATTTCTGACTCAAAGCATCAGCTACCACATTTCCCTTACCCGGCATGTAGGAGATTGTCAAGTCATAGTCCTTGATCAATTCTAACCAACGCTGTTGCCTTAAATTCAATTCTTTTATGTGAATATATACTTCAAGCTCTTGTGATCCGTGAAGATCTCGCAGGACACACCATAGAGATAGTGTTGCCACAATTTCAACGCGAACACAATCGCTGCCAGTTCCAGATCATGTGTTGGGTAATTCTTCTCATGCTGTTTGAGTTGTCTCGAAGCATAAGATATTGTCTTCCCACGTTGCATGAGAACATATCCCAACCCAAGTCCCGACGCGTCACTGTAGATTTGAAATCCCTCAGAGCCTTCCGAAAGTGCTAAAATTGGAGCCGTGACGAGCCGCTGCTTGAGTTCTTGGAAGCTACTCTCACAGTCGTCCGTCCACTTAAATACGACTCCCTTCTGAGTCAGGCGAGTCAAAGGAGAGGCGATTCTCGAGTAGTCTTTCACAAATCTACGGTAGTACCCGGCTAAACCAAGGAAACTCCGTATTTCACTAGCTGATGCAGGCTGCTTCCAGTCCACAACTGTCTCAATCTTCTTTGGGTCAACGACAACACCTTTTGCCGAAACAACATATCCTAGGAACGACACGTTGTCCATCCAAAACTCGCACTTGCTCAGCTTCGCATAGAGCTGGTTGTCCCGCAGCGTCTGAAGTACTTCCCTCAAGTGTTCGATATGAATCTCCCTGTCTTTTGAGTAGATCAAGATGTCAACGATGAATACGACAATGAACTTGTCTAAGAACGGTCGAAACACTCTATTCATTAAATCCATAAAAGCTGCCGGAGCATTAGTCAAGCCGATGGCATGACCAAAAACTCATAGTGTCCGTATCTCGTACGGAATGCTGACTTAGGGACATCCTCGGGCCTGATCTTCAATTGGTGATATCCTGAGCGAAGATCAATTTTTGAAAACACGGTCGCCCCTTGAAGCTGATCGAATAGATCATCTATCCTTGGCAAGGTATACTTGTTACGGATGGTTGCCTTGTTTAGTTCTCTGTAATCGATGCACAGCCGCATCGTCCCATCCTTCTTCTTTACAAACAGTACTGGAGCTCCCTATGGAGATACACTTGGGCGAATATATCCCCGGTCTAGTAATTCTTGTAGCTGTACCTTTAGTTCCTTCAATTCTGCCGGAGCCATCCTGTACGACGCCTTAGATATCGGACGAGTATCCGAAAAGGTGTCAATTGTGAACTCAATTTCTCTATCCGACGGCATCCCAGGTATCTTGTTCGGAAATACATCAGGAAACTCTGCCACAATTTTGGTCTGATTTGAGCCTACACTCTTCATTCGAGTGTCTTGGACAGAAGCGAGGAAGCCTTCACACCCCGAGTACAGCATGTGCCTTGCTGTAATTGCCGATATTACCATAGGTCCTTGGAACGCTGAGCCGCACGAATAAGAAAACTCGGTTTCTCCAGGTAGGCAAAACACAACTCTCTTATCCGTACAGTCGATCGTTGCATGACAGGCGCTGAGCCAGTCCATTCCCAATATGATATCGTACTCTTTGATGTCGAGTACAATTGCGTCCAAAGATAAAGTTTTGCCTCCAATCTTGATGTAGCCGTCCCTGCAAATCAAAGTTGCAGGCATATCTACTCCCGAAGGAGTACTAACACACAAAGCTGTCTTTAATTGAGTCATGCAAATTTTATTTTCCGTTACAAAATCAGAAGAGATAAAGCAATGAGTAGCACCAGAATCAAAAAGTACTCTTGTAGGTATGCCTTTGTACAGCAACATACCTGTTATAACATTCTCTGCGGTCTGGGCCTCTGCCTGAGTCAAGGCATAAACCCTTGCTTGGCCACCTTGTTGATTCGGTGTATTTCCAGTTGGAGCTGGCAAGGCTGGTGGCGCCTGGCCACGATTTTGATTGTTGTTCCCTCGATACTGATTGTTATTCGGTCCACGATGATTATAGTGCTGATCCCGTGGGGGATTCTGATTCCTTCCCTTTCTGCATTCAGATGCCCTGTGGCCCATGCCGCCACAATTGAAGCATCCGGCTCGACATTCTGCTTGCCGATGCCCATATCGGTTGCACTTGAAGCATCGCGGTCCTTGAGATTCACCTCTATTCTCGCCAGTGTTGTGACGTTTAGGAACGTCATTCCTCTCTGCAGCCAAGGGTCGTTTGTGGCTGCTACCCTGGTTGTTCTGTATTGTTTTGTGACTAGCGGACAGGTGAAATCGCTCCATCTCGAGTGCAGTTTCATACGCCTCTCTGTAAGACGTACATTTTCGACTTAGAATATCCCGCTCCAGGCCCTCATTCAGGCCTTGCACAAATCTTTTTCGCTTGGCATCGTCATTCGGTACCATGTACCCAGCGAATGCGACTCTCTTCAAAAACTCTGTCTCGTAGTCATGCACTGACATACTGCCTTGTCGAAGTGCAATAAACTCATTCTCTTTTTGTTGTCGGACAGCGGGTGGAATGAATTGAGTAATGAAAGCCTGTTTGAAGGCCTCCCAAGACATCTTTATATCCTGATTATTTCCGCAAAGTGCCTGTCTTTGCGAAATCCACCATTCCTGGGCCTTGAGGCAAAGTTGTACAGCAGCACACTCCACTCTCTTACTGCCCTGAATCTCTAACATCCGGAAATAGCCCTCCAGTGTGTTCAAGAATCCCATCACCTCATCTGGCTCCTCTTTTCCATTAAAATCAGGCGGGTCGCAACTCTTAAATTCAGAGAACTTGAAGCTCGGTCTCTTCCGTGTCGGCGTCTCAGATTTCTCTGCCGGCACTTCCACGCTCTCGGTTACTGCGGCCTTTGCAGAAACATTAGAATCGGCCGTCAGCTTGGTGACAATCTGAGTCAGACTATCCACTTGTTTTTGTTGAGCATCCAGCTGCTCCTAAAACTGATACTGAAGCTGTTCCTGAAGCGCGCGATGTTGAGCTTCGCTCTGCTTTCTCTGAGCCTCCATTTGCTTAATCAGTTTCTCAATCGGGTCTGACGATGAATTCGTCTTTGAACTATCACCCTTAGTCATTCTACAACAAAGAAATAATTCCATTAGCACTCATAAAATATTCATGGGCTTATTGTATGGAACATTATTTCATGCCAGCGCTATCGACACCATCAATCGAGAAAATTTGCATCAAGACTTCCTTTTTTTTTTAAAATATGTTTGAATCCGAGGATTCTAAACCGTGCTCTGATACCAACTTGTCACGCCCCGATTTGGGGAATCGCTCGCTTTGCTTCGATTCACGCCGAATCGATCGTCCTCGCTAAGGCGTGGTGCCGTACAAGTCTGGAGTTGCACTTGTACAAGGCTAGAACATGCACATTCATATCAATTGAACATTTGAAATTTAAGCCACAGTTGCGGAAACATTGGAAACACAATATAGGAAGAAGAAATACTCATTTTATTTATAATTGTAGTCAGAATACAACTTTTCTCGATAATATTTGAAATGCCATTTCGGCTACATTGATTCATGAAAAGAAGTACAACTGATAGGCTGCCATGAAATAACTTCTCGTTCCATACATCATGCCCCCTTAGTACTTTGAAATGTAAGCAGCTATCTTTTGAAAACTCCGCAATACTTTGTACGTCTTTAGGAAAAACAACTTGAAAGGAAACAGCAGTTCAGAAAGCTTTAATTCGGACGTGCGCCTGAGCCTTCTCCAGTACCTGTGGAGGAGGGGTCAGCACATAATAACAATGCGCTGGTGAGCCCCGTTGGCCCACTCAACTAAACCAACATTTTATTAATGACAAGCATTTTAAAGATATGAACTTATTAGGGACAGGCAACATTCAGAGTAAATCACAATAATGTAACATGGAATAAACCATGTTTACTTTACTATTGGCCGAATCCAGCTTTCCTGCATAAGATACAGGATAATAATAATATACTTACCGCCCCTGCATAAGACAATCGTTAGCATGCATTCGGACTGGGTCGTTGGTGAGACTGCACCATAAAGGACTTTCCAACGGGTATTACGGTGTACCATTCCAGAGTAGGTTGCAAGCCTAGTCGAATGTCCCGCAATACCTCGTGCCACCATAGCACGACCAACTGTTTCCCCCTAGGTCGAGCCGGTCCCCGGTGCCCCAAGTACCGTCCCGAGGAAACTACTCAAACCTTGTGCACAAAGACGTCCATGACCACGCGAATGCATAACCGACTCAACAGTACACAATTGCATGGTATTAATAAGCCAACATTAGATACGCAGCATTCTCATATTCAACATCTCAGGCATCAATTCATTTCCCACATTTCAATGTTCACGGGACAAGCATAATTCTCAATGTTGTTAATAGTATAATCAATTCTTTCAATGTTCTATGGACTAGCATTCGATTCAATGTTCAATCTCTAGCTTCTTAGTGGTATTGACTTGTGGCATTAGCAACTGATATCGATCAACGGATGTTGCAAAACAATTATTTAGTTGGCATGAAGGAATAGCGAGAGGGACAATACCACCACAGAGATCCACACTCACCAAATTAGAGAATCGCCGAGAGAGAGAGGAACACTTGCACGCTTAGCCTTCCGTCACGCGTCAGTCTGTATCGGCACCAAAAGTTTGATTAATAATCCATCTTGTTGTGTTCTCTTCTCTCAAAATTCTTAAAAATGAATGCTATGCAAATCGATGAAAACGGGCAAGAATCAAATCATCGAAAATCGTCCAGAAAAGCATTCATCAAAACCAAGCAACAAAACCAGCAGCAAAAACATCCAGGGAAAACTCTTGGACGCATTTCAAGAGAAACCAATCCATTAGTTGGAAAGGTTCTTATGCACTTGTCCATGATCGATTCGGTGCCGACGGTAAGTTTCCCCAATACTCGGTTCCGACCGAGTTAGCCAAGCCACAAGCCTTACATAGTGAACCGCTAGGAGCGGGACACTACACATAGCCTTCCAACTTAACTTGAACATAACATGTTTCCTTAAGTACCAACAGACCGTGGCTAACTTTCCAATAAACCAACCGTGGCTCGTGCCTTAAACCGACTCGTGTTCTACGCAACGCTATCGCCCAAGTCATACTTCATATGATGGGCCTTGGGGTCGTGGGGCTATTTATCTTGACAACCGCAGAATGAGCGGGACAGCACGTAGAATAACTTAGGTCGACCGGCGTAACTTTGCCTAACTCACTCAAGCCTACAACATAACCCAAGGGACGAGCAAAAGCTATGCCAAGCCCTGCAGGACAGGACCGTGCATGCTTTAGCAAGCATTTGTGCGGGCGACGCCTATTGTCACGCCCCGATTCATAGAGTCATTTATTCACATATTTTATCTCTTGGAATCGATCGTCCTCACTTGGGCGTGATGCCGTACAAGTCTGGTATTGCACTTGTACAAGGCAAAGATGGTACATAAGTGATAATTCTTTAAATAGGAACACATTGCAGCGGCAGAAGCAGACAAATTGAAGTTAGTGAGGACATATAGAACTTTATTCTCTTTATTGATCATCGAAGAAAAGTACAAGACTTGTATTGAAGTACAATGATTACAGTACATCTCTCTTTATATTGGAAACCAACTGAACAATACTATACAGCTTACATTGATATTTGGATACAATGGATTACAACTCGATATACCGACTTGGCTTACAATCTCACTGGTACAACTGATTACAATGTTCCATACATTATGCCCTTTATAAACAGAAGACATTATCTTGTACATGGAGAGCTTCTGTATGCCCAACAAATCTTTGATGCCACGGAACCAATCAAGCCAATCTTCGTATGTAGAATATTCTAAGTAAGAGCACCTGCCCACAAAACGTGGGTCAGCACATCATCTATGCACTGGCGAGTAGAATCCAACCCACTCGCATAAACCAACATTTAAAGTGATCATTTAAGCAAGCATTTATTAGAATGGTCTTTCTACTTGGGGCCTAGCATCAGTTTACAGATTCATGGGCAATAATCAGAGTGAAGCATGTAAACATATTCTTAGTAGCATTCATGTGGACATATCTTTATCGTATTCTTGGTGTTATCAGGCAAAGGCATCATTGAGGCATACTAAGTATTATCATAAAAAGGCATCATTGAGGCATCGTTAACATTAACATCTTAAACATGTTATAACAGTTACCACTTCAAGCATCACTTAGCATGTATGTTGTTTTTGAGCAATATTTAGCAAGGCATCTTTCTTAGCATACTGAACTTAACATGTTAAGCAGGATCTCATACTGAAAGGCTACATACAGCATCATCAAACTTATTTGGAACGTAAGCATGCAAGTTAAACCAACACATATATTGAATTATCACATTTAAGTGATTTCTTACCGATAGCCGACTCCCTCATACCTGCATCAAATACAGGTTAGCAGATATACTTACTCTGCCTGCATAAGACATTCATTACAATGCATCCTGACTACTTGGTCACTGGTGTTTAACCATACGGACGTTGCCATATAGGTCTTCATTGGTAATGCGATGACTCCAGAGAAGGTAGCTAGCCCCAAAGGATGTCTCGCAGAACCCGTTCCCCTACTGGCACGCTAATGTTTTCTCCTAGGCCGGATCGGTCGCCCTAACGTCCCGGGGTACCGTCCGAGAAAACATATCCCCATCACTTATGCATAAGTTGTCCTATGACCATGCGAATGCGTGTCCGACTCAATCGTGAACATAAAATGCATGGTGACATATTGAAGTAAAGACAACAGTACATCATCATTCATCTCATTCAAGTCATGTTCAATGACTTATTCATTCCCAACATTACCATCATTTCATTTGGTGATCACAATGATCCCAAGCCTCATCAATTCTCATTCATTGCTTTATTACAACATTTCTCATTATGTTCCTTCTAAGGAGGAACAACAGCATTCATTCATTTCAAAGGGACCTGTAGTATTTCATTCATTTTATAGGAACAATAGCATATTTAATTCTTTTCTCATGTATCATTCACGCAGCATCTCATTATTCAAGTGATTCATTCATTTCATCAATCTTAAGCATTAGGGACATTATCGATTCAATCTCAGGCATCAGGTTACATTAGTGGTTCGAGTGTGATTCGTTTAGTAATTCAAAGTTCATGTGTTATTCATTCAATGATTCCCAGCATATGAATCTCTATCGAATTAGCAACTAAAGCATCACATCACAATTATTCAACATTCAAGGTAAGGGAGTTTAGGGACTTATTCATAGCATCACATTATTTCATTTATTAAGCATGCAGGAATAAGGAGGAAGGAGGACAGTTCTACTTGCCTTTTTAAACGGTCTTCCTGCTCCAATCTCATCCAACAAGCCAACCAAATGCCTCGTGCAGAGCGGGGCATTACATAATATACCACTCAGAAAAAGTTTCGTCCTCGAAACTTAAGAAAATAACTCATCTACTAGATTCACTTAATCACAATGAGTTACTCATTCAGCTTCAATTCAATATTCATTTCAGCCCACTCGGTCATTTCAAAATAGCTGTCCAACAGTATCATTTTAATCAATCAACGATTCAATCCATCTATCTCTTTTTCCAAATACTTGCAACTTCTCATTGATTCACCAACATTTTTCTTGCATTCTATCTTGGTCGTAACACATCACTTCATTTGGATCCATACACATATTTCAGGCGTCCCCAAAATTTATGCATTTCAGCCAAAGTCTGCGCTAGTGCGATAAATTCTTCCAACAATATTATCTCAGTCGTAACCTATCACTTCGGCTGTATCCATACACATATTTTAGGCGTCCCCAAAACATATGTACTTTAACCAACTTCCATGATAGTATAATTCGATCAGCCACGATATAACTCTCTTTTCCAAATCAGACTTAGTATCCTTTCAATTGACTTATCACTTTATTCACTTTGCCACAATCACTATTTTCCAGGCCACCACTTAACATCAGGGACAATCTCCATCCAAGCATAACATTTCTAACATTCGATCAAGGGTCTAACTTAGAGCCAATCATATCAAGGTTTCACAACAACAATCATTTTCCTTCCCAAATCCAACAATATTTTTCACCGAGGCAATTCATCTTTTCTAAAAGATACAATCCAACATCACCAACTATCGATTATCCGAGTCAGGGTATAATTCTATGCAACAGTCAAGGTTAACCCAGCTACCCGACTATAGATACTTATCCAACATTTCCGTCATGAGCAGTCAATTCCATCTCATATAATAATTCACTATTCGATACATACAAATCAAGTCTCATCCCACAATTCCATTTCCCGCTATAGGCCGACACATAATCCTCAAGGGTCAAACATCTCTAAGGTTCATACTGGAGCATATACTTACAACTTATCATTCTTAGATCATACTCATCACCATCTCTCGTTCAATGCCACAAGGTCATTCTATGGGTCGCCAACGGCCATCTATTATTCGGTCCAGTCTCAATGGTTAGCTATACCGACAGCTAACCTAATCATTCAGGTGACTCCCCTAGAGTGGACGGCTACTAGGGTTATACTAGTTTCTGTTTCTTAGGGCCAACAAGCAACCGGCAGTTCTAAGGAACTCTACCCAAACCTAAGGGTATCAATTCAGTCGGAATAATGAATCGCCAATTGGGCTAAGCCTGCAATTGGTAAATCATCAACTGGTCGCTAGGGTCAAGTCTATCTATTCAGGGTCTTCCTCAAGGAAATAATTCCCACAGAGGCTCATTCTAGACTTACCCAACAATCGACTAAGATCGATCTATCAACATTACGGTCAATTCCAAATCCGACATACGATCTTCATCGTTCTAATAATCCATCAAGTAATTTCCAATAATTCAATTTCTGGTCCAATTCCTTCGTACCCACATAAACCCATAACCAAGGTTAACTATTCAAGGGTCATCGATTCCGATAGTTTTAATATAACTATAAAATCATACTATTCGGTCTGTATGACAAGGTTGCACCACTAAGTCATAAGCCAACAATCTATATCCCAACTAACAATCACTTATACCGACATTATCCACCATATTTGAAATTTCTTGTTCCCATTCGTTTCTCAATCATCAAACTCTTTTACGGGCATTCTTAAATTTCGTTCCTTTCCAGCTGTCAAATCTTATATGGACATTCTTAAAATTCTCTACCTCAAGGGTCGAGTAGTTCACTCCATTCAATCTGATAATTCATGTATCAATTAACCATCCTCTATGCAACACAAGGATTCAGGGTTGCTACTTGTCACTTTTCTGGTACAATTCAATTCTTGAGCATATATGCGCATAAGCAACGAATATCCTTTGGTGATCTAGATGGGTTAACATCTATTACACCTTAGGGTCAAGGCACAAATCTCTAATATTCCTTTGGTCACCGACAACTTTTTCTAAAACTTTCATCTTAGCAATCAACATTGTATTAGCCACAAATAATTTGTATCCAACCAATCGAAATCAACATTCAGATATTCTAAGCCACAACATTCTCTAGCCAAATCCATTTACTCATAGCATACTAACGGTCTTACTAGTCTGAGTCAGCACTCGACTAAACAATTTCTAACCATGCCACCGATTACAATTTCCGACAATCTCGCTATCCAACATAACATCACCGTCAAGGGACACTCGTGTCATCTAGCCACAATACATGACTCCCAGCTAAGTCTCGGCACTACCCAGTACTCACAGATAGTCTCACTGCTATCCCATGGAAAGGGTCAACATACATCTCGTTCTGAGGTGGTAGAGGCAATATACCACTCAGAAATGAAGCCATCCTTAAATAATACCAAATCAATTCTATTCCAGACATTCGTGATCTATGATGATCACAACACTTAGCCAATATCTCGGGGTCTCAATAGTATAAGCCAATATTCTTAGCGTCTCGAAAGCACTTAGCAACATACATGAGTCAATTCACCAGTTCTGTCAAACTCATCCATCAATTATTTCATTCACAATTCTTTTCCAACATCACATGCAATTCTCATCTTGTCGCAGCATACATAGCCACTTTTCTTTTATTCCCGCATTCCAAACAACAATCACAATATAGCATACTATGGCATCGAGTCATTGTTAGGTTATTTGTGTCCAAACCAACAACAATCATTCATTTAGGGGCATCACAATGTATATAGACTTATTGTATGGAACATCTAGTGAGCAGCCAAGAGGGTCAATAAACTTTCAAGCACAGATAACATAAGGATGATTACCGGACAACAATAGCATAATCGCGGAAGCAATCTTTGATTTAATCACGGAAGCAACGTTGAGTGATCGCGGAAGCAACTTTAGTCAATCATCGATGCAACTTTGATTTGAAATGAATCAAAGAAGAGACCAAGGACGTAAAGTCGTGCTCTGATACCAATTTGTCATGCCCCGATTCATAGAGTCATTTATTCACATATTTTATCTCTTGGAATCGATCGTCCTCGCTTGGGCGTGATGCCGTACAAGTCTGGTATTGCACTTGTACAAGGCAAAGATGGTACATAAGTGATAATTCTTCAAATAGGAACACATTGCAGCGGCAGAAGCAGACAAATTGAAGTTAGTGAGGACATATAGAACTTTATTCTCTTTATTGATAATCGAAGAAAAGTACAAGACTTGTATTGAAGTACAATTATTACAGTATATCTCTCTTTACATTGGAAACCAACTGAACAATACTATACAGCTTATATTGATATTTGGATACAATGGATTACAACTCGATATACCGACTTGGCTTACAATCTCACTGGTACAACTGATTACAATGTTCCATATATTATGCCCTTTATAAACAGAAGACATCATCTTGTACAAGGAGAGCTTCTGTATGCCCAACAAATCTTCGATGCCGCGGAACCAATCAAGCCAATCTTCGTGTGTAGAATATTCCAAGCAAGAGCACCTGCCCACAAAACGTGGGTCAGCACATCATCTATGCACTGGCGAGTAGAATCCAACCCACTCGCATAAACCAACATTTAAAGTGATCATTTAAGCAAGCATTTATTAGAATGGTCTTTCTACTTGGGGCCTAGCATCAGTTTACAGATTTATGGGCAATAATCAGAGTGAAGCATGTAAACATATTCTTAGTAGCATTCATGTGGACATATCTTTTTCGCATTCTTGGTGTTATCAGGCAAAGGCATCATTGAGGCATACTAAGTATTATCATAAAAAGGCATCATTGAGGCATCGTTAACATTAACATCTTAAACATGTTATAACAGTTATCACTTCAAGCATCACTTAGCATGTATGTTGTTTTTGAGCAATATTTAGCAAGGCATCTTTCTTAGCATACTGAACTTAACATGTTAAGCAGGATCTCATACTGAAAGGCTACATACAACATCATCAAACTTATTTGGAACGTAAGCATGCAAGTTAAACCAACACATATATTGAATTATCACATTTAAGTAATTTCTTACCGATAGCCGACTCCCTCATACCTGCATCAAATACAGGTTAGCAGATATACTTACTCTGCCTGCATAAGACATTCATTAGCATGCATCCTGACTACATGGTCACTGGTGTTTAACCATACGGACGTTGCCATATAGGTCTTCATTGGTAATGCGATGACTCCAGAGAAGGTAGCTAGCCCCAAAGGATGCCTCGCAGAACCCGTGCCCCTACTGGCACGCCAATGTTTTCTCCTAGGCCGGATCGGTCGCCCTAACGTCCCGGGGGTACCGTCCGAGAAAACATATCCCTATCACTTATGCATAAGTTGTCCTATGACCATGCGAATGCGTGTCCGACTCAATCGTGAACATAAAATGCATGGTGACATATTGAAGTAAAGACAACAGTGCATCATCATTCATCTCATTCAAGTCATGTTCAATGACTTATTCATTCCCAATATTACCATTATTTCATTTGGTGATCTCAATGATCCCAAGCCTCATCAATTCTCATTCATTGCTTCATTACAACATTTCTTATTATGTTCCTTCTAAGGAGGAACAACAGCATTCATTCATTTCAAAGGGACCTGTAGTATTTCATTTATTTTATAGGAACAATAGCATATTCAATTCTTTTCTCATGTATCATCCAGGCAGCATCTCATTATTCAAGTGATTCATTCATTTCATCAATCTTAAGCATCAGGGACATTATCGATTCAATCTCAGGCATCAGGTTACATTAGTGGTTCGAGTGTGATTCGTTCAGTAATTCAAAGTTCATGTGTTATTCATTCAATGATTCCCAGCATATGAATCTCTATCGAATTAGCAACTAAAGCATCGCATCACAATTATTCAACATTCAAGGTAAGGGACATTAGGGACTTATTCATAGCATCACATTATTCCATTTATTAAGCATGCAGGAATAAGGAGGAAAGAGGACAGTTCCACTTGCCTTATTAAACGGTCTTCCTGCTCCAATCTCATCCAACAAGCCAACCAAATGCCTCGTGTAGAGCGGGGCATTACACCTATGACTTAGGCTAACTCTCAGCTTTTGCACCGAAGACCAACTTTCCTTCTCCCAAGCCACGGGACGAAGGACCGAGTGTCATTTTCAAAGCACGCCGTGCACCAACTCTAAGCCGACCGTGGGACGTTTTCTATGTTCTAACTCGATTCAAACCGTCGGGATTATTACCTTAGCTATGTGGATGCGTAGGTTTTATTATCAAGCCTAACTTGTGCAAGTTGAAAACACGATTTATTATGTGAAGGCAAAGATGAGAAGAGTTCACCGAAACTACCCCACCTGAGTGATGTCTCCGAGCAAGCCATTGCAAGGCTAAGTCCGAACGCCGTCGGCGTTTCGATTCCTCCGATTGACTTTGCAGGACGGGGCACTACATCATACACCACTCAGAACAAGTCTCGTCCTCGAGACTTTCCTGAAGGCAAGTCATCCTACCATTTCTATGGCCAAGACTTAATCGTACACATTTCGCCTACGCGTTCCTTCGATTCCGAGCCACGCTCGTACTATTATCAATCTTTCCTTTAACACGATTTCAAGATCTCGACACACTCCCATCTTTCAAGCCTTGCTTGAACTCGTCGTATCACTTGGCTGGATCGTGCATGCATTCCAAGCATCCCCAGAATACCTGCATTCAGCCAAGCCGCATGATAGAAAATTTGTCATTCTCACTCGAGTCGCATCGTGCACATACCCAAGCGTCCCTAAAATATATGCATGTCAGCCGAGTCTCGTGAGCAGGGTTTCCTACATTCGTGATTCACGCTATCCATCCATGCCAATCCTCAAGATCAATCATTCCGATTGCTAATTTGTGAAACAGGGTGTCTCGCCTAACCGCTAGGCCATTTCTTTTCGAGGCTAAGTCAATGTCAGGATTGGAATCATAGTTCCCCAATAATAATGCCAATACTGACCCCAATCCTAGGGTCAAACCAAAGTCGATAGTACGGGGTTTTCTACCCAAGCTCGCGTCACTCAGATTTCTAAACATCGAGCACGATCACCTAATTCGCATTACGGCACGCGTTGCGTATATTCAAATCCCTTCAATTCACCAATTCTAACCAATTCATATATTCGATCACGAGGTCGTCTCGCTCGATAATACGTTGTGCCCCAATCTCACGCGAGTCCGATTATCTACGGTGGTTCATGAATCACCACGCAACGCTTTCGCGGAATAATCATTCTCATCGGGGCGTAACTCTTGTTTGAGTTTAGACTCATTCATTCTCGATACACGGATTGGACCTACTCAATCCTCAAATTCAATCGTCAAATACGCTGATTCATTTTCGAGTCTACCTTCGCGTCAAACCACAAGTCGAAGCAATCTGATTGCCACGCCACCCAAGTTCAATCACTCCCGCTGTATGAATCACCATACCAGCGCTCATGCGGAGTGCTCGTCTCAAATTAGCACGATGCATGTGCGAGGCTGGAGTAGCGCTCGTATAAGACAAGAACGTTAACATTATGGTTATCGACGAAACAAATCCAAACATTCCATTTTTTTCATCCAAGCCAAGTTTGATAGATCGATCGTCATTCGTTTAACTTAGAAAATCCTCGAGCCAAGTCTATCTTTTACTTGACGTATTTCAATATCCCGAATATAGCATCCATCGGAACCAAGACATCTGCACGATCGTTATTCGTCGAGTCAGAGTACCCCCGAGTTATCGCATATCGATCTTTGATACGCCTCAATACCATCGATGATATACGTAACCTGACGATCTTCCTTTGCAACCAATTTCGAGTCGTGCGTTGATGCTGTTGTCCGAATTGGATATTCCACAAATTTTTTTCAATACTCAAAATCAAGTTCAGTCGCTTTTCCTCAAGCTCGTTTCAAGATCGTTATTCAAAACTCAAGTCACATTTCAGTTGCATCAATCCGATATCGCACGTGCGATCCTCTAAGTTTCCTCGATCAAGACCATTCAATTTCATTCATCGTTCCGAAACGTTTTTTAACTCGCGTTGCTCATTCACAAGTTGTCCGAACGAGATACTCGTTCGGGACATTCGAAGTCACGACCAACTAAGCGTGGCGCGTTCTAAGGCTTTGCGCAATCGCATCGCCTCGCCGATATACTCGTTACTCGAAATCCTCAATCTTGCTTGAACGATTTCCAAGAAAATCCATACACCACTCAGATTCGAGCCACTCGACTAGTCGTCGACACTCATTCTTATTCTTCTCCGAACCTATCACATACACCACTCGGATTCAAGCCATAAGATCTAGTCCTCAATCACGTTTACGTCATGCGCTAAGACATCCTTCAGATTCGTTCGACGAATCACTAGCGTAGTCGCTCACGTCGTATCGACGCACTAAGTCGTTCGCACTATTTCTCAAAATCCAAATCAATCTTCCGTGTATGCCTAAGCATTAGTCCGATGGCATTCCCATCGATAGACACTCTAAGTATATCTCCATTCCCGACCGAACGATACTTAATATCGCTCGCGACTCGTTTGTACCAAAAAGTCGAGGTGCGCGACGCGAAACAAACTTAGCCAAAAGGCCGTGTGCATAGCCTTTCCTGTGCGGACTATATTCCGAGTTTGCATGCTCAATTGCTAGGGTCGATATTGGACTAATTAGCATGCACGCGACTTGCTAATATTAGCACCTGTTTTCTATCGAGTCAAGTTTACAACGTTCGGTACAAAGGCCCTATCGACGCATTTGGCAACGGCCTACCGATGCGTTACATTAAACGCTTGTACGAGCTTTCAAAAATATTTAACTTATTGTATGGACATGCCGAGGGACATTTGAGAGAGAGCGCACCAACGATAACAACTTGCGGAAGCAACAGAGTTTTGCAGAAACATCGAAGTTAAAGAATTCAATCGACGGTCCAAGGACGTAAAGCCGTGCTCTGATACCATTATGTCATGCCCCGCCCGTAGGAGCGATCGTCCTCGCTAAGGCGTGATGCCGCACTAGCCTAGATTGCGCTCGTGCAAGGCAGTTTCATAACGGCCGATTACATCGGCGGCGACGAGGTCGTCGCACAGAAGTCCCAAGCAGAAATATTGAAACATGCAGCAGAAATTAAGAACAAGTAACACATGAACACAAGTATTCTCGATAAGCTCTTTATTTGATATTGAATACAAGATTACATTTATAGGCGCAAGGCCAAATTACAAGTCTCTCGTGCTCACTTTTCTCTCGATTACAAGTCACTCTGCTCTCTCTCATCTCTCGATTACAATGCTTGAGCCGGCGGAAGCTTCGGAAGGTGATGTCCATACATTATGTCCTGTATAAGTCTTCAATCCGCGGTCGCACGCTTCGAATCGCCAAGGAACTCCGTGTCTCGACGCATCCAAGCGGGCTCCGCGCCACGAGCTTCTACCTGTGCCTGCACATGAACACTGTGTGGGTGTCAGTACCACTGTACTGGTGGAGTGAGCTCCTCGCCCACCCATACAAAACCTACACGTTTCATTTACTTTGTGCAACATAAACCCTTTTTCGATTGTCTTTCTATTCTTGCCTTGGATCAGTTTTAGGACCGGCGCCTTAGTGCAACTTGAGTATCAGAACCATCCCGTGCTTACAATGTCAACGTTAACTCATACTTTGTCTCTAGACTACTCCTCGTGCCAACAATGTTAACCTGTCAAGTCGTGTCCGCCTTACGGCCATAATCAGAGACGCAACTACACGAAGGACTCCATTTCCTTGCCTCTAGACCTTTCTCGTGCTTGCATTGTCGACCCACTGGCTTATACTTATCTTTCGTGCCAAACTCTGGGACGTAACGACTCGGTTGTGCCATACTCGATTCGTGCTTCAATATCACCGAGGCAGTGCCTCCTCACTTAGTCTCGCCTACACTTGTGTTGTGACAACGCGGCCGTGCTATATTTCGAGGCCGTGCCCAACAACTCAACGTAACTTACACAACTTGCCCTACGGCCCTTTCCGTCTTAACTCGCAACACTCAAGCCTAACTCATGCAACTCTATGCCAACAACTCAACACTCGATGCCACATCTTGTGCCGAAGCACGCCGCATTCGCTGTAGCCAAATCTTAGGCTCAGACATTGTGTCTTTTTAACTAATTATATTCAACTCAATCCAAAGGCACCTACACGGATTGCCGCCCGTGCCGACACATCTATATGAATGGTCACTGGCCTAACCAGCCATTTTGGACGTAGCCTGGCAAACGGACCCTTGTACCGCCGGTTGCGATCCTCGCTGCAAGTCCCCGTATTACCAATCGCCTTTCCAGCGTTGCCTATTACCCAGCTCGGCTACAACCAGTTTCTTCCTAGGCCGAGTCGGTCCCGTGGCCCCGGGTTGCCGCTCGAAGGAACCTTTGCCCTTGTCGACAAGTCATCCATGACCACGCGCCTACGCTAACTTCTAGACCTAACGTAATGCAAGGTCTTATTATTATCACAGTTCCTTTGTTTTATTCTTTCCACTTTTCGTACGTCCTTGCAGAGCCCCTAACCAGGGTTGCCTCGGCGACTGAACCACAGTCCCGACATATTTCCTCTCGGCGACTAACCATCGCTTAGACTTAACGTTCTTTGAACTCAGGGAACGGCTACTGCATAGCCTTCCAACTTAACTTGAACATAACGTGTTTCCTTAAGTACCAACAGACCGTGGCTAACTTTCAATAAACCAACTGTGGCTCGTGTCTTAAACCGACTCGTGTTCTACGCAACGCTATCGCCCAAGTCATACTTCATATGATGGGCCTTGGGGTCGTAGGGCTATTTATCTTGACAACCGCAGAATGCGGGACAACACGTAGAATAACTTAGGTCGACCGGTGTAACTTTGCCTAACTCACTCAAGCCTACAACATAACCAAGGGACGAGCAAAGGCTATGCCAAGCCTTGCAGGACAGGACCGTGCATGCTTTAGCAAGCATTTGTGCGGGCGACGCCTATGACTTAGGCTAACTCTCAGCTTTTGCACCGAAGACCAACTTTCCTTCTCCCAAGCCACGGGATAAAGGACCGAGTGTCATTTTCAAAGCACGCCGTGCACCAACTCTAAGCCGATGTGGGACGTTTTCCATGTTCTAACTCGATTCAAACCGTCGGGATTATTCCCTTAGCTATGTGGATGCGTATCTTTTATTATCAAGCCTAACTTGTGCAAGTTGAAAACAGGATTTATTATGTGAAGGCAAAGATGAGAGTTCACCGAAACTACCCCACCTGAGCGATCTCCGAGCAAGCCGATGCAAGGCTAAGTCCGAACGCCGTCGGCATTTCGATTCCTCCGATTGACTTTGCGGGACGGGGCACTACACGCCGCGCGAGCCCGTGCTCGCCGATGTAGCCTGTCAGGCCCACGCCGTGGGCAGAAACTGCCGCACGACAGAAAATGTCATAAACCGTCGTGCACCCAAAGCCAGCAAGCGCCCGGTCGCTGGACGGCCGCGCGGGCAACCGTTCGACGTGCCGTGCACCCCCGCGCGCACGGGATTGTGGCGCGCGACGAACATCCCCCCTTCACCACCTACCCCCTATAATAGATTTGCAGTTTTATTGTGGTGATGACTCCGGGGGACCAAAGTGTTTGAGGAGATTATCATTTTTTGTGCGCAGCCACAGGCCGCGCCCGTGCTCGCCGATGCAGCCTGTCAGGCCCACGCCGTGGGCAGAAATCTGCCGCAGGGCAAACGAAGTACCGCGGGGCACACAAACCGCCGCATATGCGCACCCGGTCGATCCCGTGCTGCCGATAGGGCCTGTCAAGCCTATGCTGTGTACAGAAAATCTTCATGCACACTGAAACTGTTGCAACGCATGCGTTTCTGTGTCCGTGGCCGATAGGGCCTGTCAGGCCCACGCCGTGCACGGAAATTCTTCGCATGCGCAGAAACTGCTGCAACGCTTGCATTTCCGTCCCCGTGCGGCTGATAGGCCATGTCAGTCCCACGCCGTGCACGGATACTGGTTGCGTGTGCAGTAACTGCTGCAACTTGTGGGTTCCTCGATCCCGTGCGGCCGACAGGGCCTGTCAGGCCCACGTCGTGCACAAAAATTATTCTTGCGCACAGAAACTGCTGCAATGCTTCCATTCCTCTGTCTCGTATAGCCGATAGGGACTTTCAGGCCCACGCCGTGCACAGAAATTCTTTGTGTGCACAGAAACTGCAATAACGCTCGCATTTCTCTGTCCCGTGCGGCCGATAGGCCCCGTCAAGCCCACGCCGTGGGCAGAAATTGTCGCACGACAGAAAACGCCGCGAATCGTTGTGCAAGCAAAAT
>JANAVB010021996.1:5198448-5200948 GCA_029216955.1 Iris pallida
AATGACTCAGCCAGCTACGTATTACGGGTTGGTGAATACGTATAATACGATCAATACTGTCTAACCAGCGAGGGGGTGATCTACATGAAAGTCTTACTATGGTCACTTCACATCTATTGTCATCGTTCAAACAAGAAACAGTAATAGAGACATGTAAGATAAAGCAGTAGGCGTCCAATGCTCAGTTAAAATGTTCTTCAGATCTGGCTTTACAAAAATAGCAAGATGGTATAGTAAACGTATACACAATTGTAACTGCAGTGACTATTACAATTATGTAAAAGTAAGTGCAAGACAATCGACTAACGGTCGGTGCCAAACGGCTAAGTATAAAGTAAGTAGCAAAACGAACGGTGAAGTAAGGGACCCACTCGAGTCCGCCTGCGATCATTCTTCTAGTATTGACCATCTTGGAGGTAGAAGTAAGCTGGATCCTCGGGGACGGCTCTAAATCTGGCCATAAAACCAGAGAGGTTAGACCTCTAATAGCAAGTACCACAAGGAAGGACGATATGAAGGACTAAACCAGTAGGTAAAAGAATATAATGATAAATAGATCTCTGCTTTCCACTAGGATTCACACACATCACGATACTTCGAACCAACCTCCCAACCAAACAAGGACATAAGTTGGCCCGTCATGTCCTGACATTCTGATCATCCCAGTTAGGTAACAGAGTAGTGCAGTACACAAACAAATCATCTTGAACGGCCAATCAACTACCACGGCTTGCTAATGTGAGTTCCAAGTTATCTGGAATTATGCAAATAGGGATTCCTCAGTTTACTATTTGCGAGCAAGGCTAGTCTATCCAGTTAACCATGTGCGCCATGCATGAATTAGACGAGTCCTAGCAGGACGCCCGTCAATATATAATATAATAATAATAAAAGCAGATACTGCTCCCTGCCCGTGTGGCAGGTTTACAGTATCTATGGGGACCACCGGCCCGTCGGGCACTTAATAGTCCCAAGGGGGCTGCCATGTAGAACTCGGGAATCCATTCTCTCCATGCCATCGTTATTTTATTTAACTTAATAGTCTCTACGTTAAGCGAAATCCCATGCCGTGGATCATGGTCATTCAAATGAGTACTTTTGTACGGGGTACGATATGCGCAACTCTACAACGATACCCGTACAGCTATGTAGGTCTTACATAGCGTAATACAACAATCAAATCTAACCACGGAGTAATCATGCCTTGACCATAAACTACACATGCTGGTTTTTGTAAGAAAATAAATAACTAAATAAATAATAAATAATTTGAAGCATGCATGTGCCTGTATGCCAATATTCGGGATCGACTAATCGAGTACAATAGTTCACTACTGAACGTGTCTCATTCATCCATTTCAATAAGACGACTAGCCAGTCTCTTAGTTCCAACTAGGAACGCATGATCAATTAGTCAAGATAACCATCGTCATTAATGGTGACAAAGCATGAAAGTCATTTAGCATCAAATAGGGTCGAGTCTATAACTCTCGAGGTCAAGTTCCAGTCTTACTGGGTATCCAATTAATCAAGACACAGGGCACTAATACCCAATTATTAACATGCTATGACTATCCAGTCCATCAAAAAGGCGTAAGGATATAATAGGAGAATTATCATGCTACTATTAAATAAATAGGTTATAGGAACAAATAGAAACACCCAGGTCAAGAAGTCACGCAAGCAAGTCTAGGCTAAGGTTAACAAGTCACGCCAAGTTTAGCATGAAGGAGTGGGCGTAAAAGGTGATACACGCTGGCAAGTATGAGCGTGAAAAGTAAAGCGTGACAAGTGATTCACGCACGCACGCTCAGCGTGAGGGTGAAAAGTCACGCACGCCAAAAGTCACGCACAATGTGATCGTGAAAAGTCACGCACGCAAGCTCAGGGACATGAGCGTGAAAAGTCACGCACTCAGCACAAAGATAGGAGCGTGACTCAAAATTCACGCAGACAACGCGAGCGTGACTAAAAATGCACGCACGCAGACGCAAGCGTGACTAAAAATACACGCACGCAGACACAGTGTGAACGTGACTCAAAAGTCACGCAGACACGCACAGTGTGAACGTAACTCAAAAGTCACGCAGACATGCACAGTGTGAGCGTAACTCAAAAGTTACGCACGCATGTACAGTGTGAGCGTAACTCAAAAGTTATGCACGCATGTAAAGACATGAGCGTGACTAAAAATATACGCCAACACGTAAAGACGTGTGCGTGACTGGGCTGATGTTTTACGCGAGCACGTAAGAACGTGTGCGTACAACATTTCCCGAACTCCAAGTCCTATGGAGCCTCCGCTCCAGTGCCAAAATACACGCTAAGTTGGTGGACCAAAACCCATGAACAGCCGAAATACACAAACTTAGATCTAGGGAAATTAAGCCACAGAAACCAAAAATGCCAAGAACTAAACTCTCTCAGGATCATGAGAGGAAGAGAAATGAACCATAAAAATGGGTGATTGAAAGCAAGTTGCACTTGCCTTCTCCTGCTG
>JANAVB010021996.1:5208448-5230948 GCA_029216955.1 Iris pallida
GCCAATTACCCAGCTCGGCTACAACCAGTTTCTTCCTAGGCCGAGTCGGTCCCGTGGCCCGGTTGCCGCTCGAAGAAACCTTTTCCCTTGTCGACAAGTCATCCATGACCACGCACCTACGCTAACTTCTAGACCTAACGTAATGCAAGGTCTTATTATTATCACAGTTCCTTTGTTTTATTCTTTTCACTTTTCGTACTTCCTTGCAGAGCCCCTAACCAGGGTTGCCTCGGCGACTGAACCACAGTCCCGACATATTTCTTCTCGGCGACTAACCATCGCTTAGACTTAACGTTCTTTGAACTCAGGGAACGCTACTGCATAGAGTCACGCCCCGATTCGGGGAATCGCTCGCTTTGCTTCGATTCACGCCGAATCGATCGTCCTCGCTAAGGCGTGATGCCGTACAAGTCTGGAGTTGCACTTGTAAAGGCTAGAACATGCACATTCATATCAATTGAACATTTGAAATTTAAGCCACAATTGCGGAAACATTGGAAACACAATATAGGAAGAAGAAATACTCATTTTATTTATAATTGTAGTCAGAATACAACTTTTCTCGATAATATTTGAAATGCCATTTCGGCTACATTGATTCATGAAAAGAAGTACAACTGATAGGCTGCCATGAAATAACTTCTCGTTCCATACATCATGCCCCCTTAGTACTTTGAAATGTAAGCAGCTATCTTTTGAAAACTCCGCAATACTTTATACGTCTTTAGGAAAAACAACTTGAAAGGAAACAGCAGTTCAGAAAGCTTTAATTCGGACGTGCGCCTGAGCCTTCTCCAGTACCTGTGGAGGAGGGGTCAGCACATTATAACAATGCGCTGGTGAGCCCTGTTGGCCCACTCAGCTAAACCAACATTTTATTAATGACAAGCATTTTAAAGATATGAACTTATTAGGGACAGGCAACATTCAGAGTAAATCACAATAATGTAACATGGAATAAACCATGTTTACTTTACCATTGGCCGAATCCAGCTTTCCTGCATATATAGGATAATAATAATATACTTACCGTCCCTGCATAAGACAATCGTTAGCATGCATTCGGACTGGGTCGTTGGTGAGACTGCACCATAAAGGACTTTCCAACGGGTATTACGGTGTACCATTCCAGAGTAGGTTGCAAGCCTAGTCGAATGTCCCGCAATACCTCGTGCCACCATAGCACGACCAACTGTTTCCCCCTAGGTCGAGCCGGTCCCCGGTGCCCCAAGTACCATCCCGAGGAAACTACTCAAACCTTGTGCACAAAGACGTCCATGACCACGCGAATGCATAACCGACTCAACAGTACACAATTGCATGGTATTAATAAGCCAACATTAGATACGCAGCATTCTCATATTCAACATCTCAGGCATCAATTCATTTCCTATATTTCAATGTTCACGGGACAAGCATAATTCTCAATGTTGTTAACAGTATAATCAATTCTTTCAATGTTCTATGGACTAGCATTCGATTCAATGTTCAATGTTCAATCTCTAGCTTCTTAGTGGTATTGACTTGTGGCATTAGCAACTGATATCGATCAACGGATGTTGTAAAACAATTATTTAGTTGCATAAAGGAATAGCGAGAGGGACAATACCACCACAGAGATCCACACTCACCAAATTAGAGAATCGCCGAGAGAGAGAGGAACACTTGCACGCTTAGCCTTCCGTCACGCGTCAGTCTGCATTGGCACCAAAAGTTTGATTAATAATCCATCTTGTTGTGTTCTCTTCTCTCAGAATTCTCAAGAATGAATGCTATACAAATCGATGAAAACGGGCAAGAATTAAATCATCGAAAATCGTCCAGAAAAGCATTCATCAAAACCAAGCAACAAAACCAGCAGCAAAACATCCAGAGAAAACTCTTGGACGCATTTCAAGAGAAACCAATCCATTAGTTGGAAAGGTTCTTATGCACTTGTCCGTGATCGATTCAGTGCCGACGGTAAGTTTCCTCAATACTCGGTTCCGACCGAGTTAGCCAAGCCACAAGCCTTACATAGTGAACCGCTAGGAGCGGGACACTACATAATATACCACTAAGAAAAAGTTTCGTCCTCGAAACTTAAAGCACAAGTCCTACCTCAAAATTATCAAACAGCGAGGGGTATTTCACCCGCATCTCTTCCTCTAATTCCCATGTCGACTCCTCTACAGCATGGTTCCACCACAGCACGTTGACCAGGGATACTGTTCGATTCCGCAAAACTTTCTCTTTTCTGTCCAAAATTTGAACAGGCTCTTCAGTGTAGGATAGGTCAGCGCTCAGCTGCAGCTGATCGAAATTCACTACATGGCTTGGATCATGCACGTACTTCCGCAGTTGAGATACATGGAAGACATCGTGCACATCAGCCAGAGCCGGAGGGTAGTACAAGTCGATAAGCCACTGAGGCTACCTTCTCCAAAATCTCGAATGGTCCGACGAATCTCGGGCTTAGCTTTCCTTTCATCCCAAACCGCATCACACCTCGCATGGGTATGACCTTCAAGAAGACATGGTCGCCTGCTGTGAATTCCAAAGGTCGTCGATGTACGTCCGCATAACTCTTCTGTCGACTTTGAGCAACTCTAAGTCTTTCTCGAATTAAGCGAACCCTCTCGACGGCCTGTTCCACAAGTTCTGGTCCGAGCACTTGCCGTTCACCGACTTCATCCCAGCATATCGGTGACCGACATTTCCGTCCATATAAGGCTTCGTACGGGGCCATTTGAATACTTGCCTGATAACTGTTGTTATAGGCAAATTCTGCTAATGCGAGATGTGTGTCCCAATTTGCCTTCGAATCGAGCACGCACAATCGCAACATATCTTCAAGAATCTGGTTTACTCTCTCTGTCTGACCATCGGTCTGTGGATGGTAAGCTGTACCGAAATTCAACTTTGTGCCCATAGCCGAGTGCAGACTTATCCAAAATCGCGACAAAAATCTTCCGTCTCTATCCGATACTATAGAAGCTGGCACCCCATGCAATCGAACAATTTCGTTTATGTAAATCTGAGCCAACCGTTCTACTCCCCATATAACTTTTATTGGAATGAAATGTGCCGACTTGGTTAATCTATCCACGATAACCCAAATCGCATCATTTCCCTTCTGAGTTCTTGGCAAGCCGACGATAAAATCCATACAGATATTATCCCACTTCCACAGTGGAATAGCCAAATTTTGTAGTTCTCCGCCTGGCCGTTGATGCTCGGCCTTCACACGCTGACAATCCATGCATTGTGACACAAAAAGAGCCACATCCTTTTTCATGCCATGCCACCAAAATGTGGTACGCAAATCTTTATACATTTTCGTGCTTCCCGGGTGCAAGGAGTACTTCGCAAAATGAGCCTCGGTCAGTATTTCCTTCCTGATATCCTTATCCTTAGGGACGCACAATCTTCCCTTGACACGAATAGTGTCATCTTCAACGGTAAAGTCTGACGCCTTTCCTGCTAGAATCAACTCGCGTATCTTCTGCAGGAACGAGTCATCCTTCTGAGCAATCTTAATCCTTCCCTGGAGACTCGGCTCAAGTTGTAACTGAGCCAACTGCACATTCTGCGGACGAATCCTGAACTCGATGCCTATCTCTTCAAGATCTCGTAGTACCTCTTTTGCCACTGTTAGGGACACAACAAATTTCTGACTCAAAGCATCAGCTACCACATTTCCCTTACCCGGCATGTAGGAGATTGTCAAGTCATAGTCCTTGATCAATTCTAACCAACGCTGTTGCCTTAAATTCAATTCTTTTTATGTGAATATATACTTCAAGCTCTTGTGATCCGTGAAGATCTCGCAGGACACACCATAGAGATAGTGTTGCCACAATTTCAACGCGAACACAATCGCTGCCAGTTCCAGATCATGTGTTGGGTAATTCTTCTCATGCTGTTTGAGTTGTCTCGAAGCATAAGATATTGTCTTCCCACGTTGCATGAGAACATATCCCAACCCAAGTCCCGACGCGTCACTGTAGATTTGAAATCCCTCAGAGCCTTCCGAAAGTGCTAAAATTGGAGCCGTGACGAGCCGCTGCTTGAGTTCTTGGAAGCTACTCTCACAGTCGTCCGTCCACTTAAATACGACTCCCTTCTGAGTCAGGCGAGTCAAAGGAGAGGCGATTCTCGAGTAGTCTTTCACAAATCTACGGTAGTACCCGGCTAAACCAAGGAAACTCCGTATTTCACTAGCTGATGCAGGCTGCTTCCAGTCCACAACTGTCTCAATCTTCTTTGGGTCAACGACAACACCTTTTGCCGAAACAACATATCCTAGGAACGACACGTGTCCATCCAAAACTCGCACTTGCTCAGCTTCGCATAGAGCTGGTTGTCCCGCAGCGTCTGAAGTACTTCCCTCAAGTGTTCGATATGAATCTCCCTGTCTTTTGAGTAGATCAAGATGTCAACGATGAATACGACAATGAACTTGTCTAAGAACGGTCGAAACACTCTATTCATTAAATCCATAAAAGCTGCCGGAGCATTAGTCAAGCCGATGGCATGACCAAAAACTCATAGTGTCCGTATCTCGTACGGAATGCTGACTTAGGGACATCCTCGGGCCTGATCTTCAATTGGTGATATCCTGAGCGAAGATCAATTTTTGAAAACACGGTCGCCCCTTGAAGCTGATCGAATAGATCATCTATCCTTGGCAAGGTATACTTGTTACGGATGGTTGCCTTGTTTAGTTCTCTGTAATCGATGCACAGCCGCATCGTCCCATCCTTCTTCTTTACAAACAGTACTGGAGCTCCCTATGGAGATACACTTGGGCGAATATATCCCCGGTCTAGTAATTCTTGTAGCTGTACCTTTAGTTCCTTCAATTCTGCCGGAGCCATCCTGTACGACGCCTTAGATATCGGACGAGTATCCGAAAAGGTGTCAATTGTGAACTCAATTTCTCTATCCGACGGCATCCCAGGTATCTTGTTCGGAAATACATCAGGAAACTCTGCCACAATTTTGGTCTGATTTGAGCCTACACTCTTCATTCGAGTGTCTTGGACAGAAGCGAGGAAGCCTTCACACCCCGAGTACAGCATGTGCCTTGCTGTAATTGCCGATATTACCATAGGTCCTTGGAACGCTGAGCCGCACGAATAAGAAAACTCGGTTTCTCCAGGTAGGCAAAACACAACTCTCTTATCCGTACAGTCGATCGTTGCATGACAGGCGCTGAGCCAGTCCATTCCCAATATGATATCGTACTCTTTGATGTCGAGTACAATTGCGTCCAAAGATAAAGTTTTGCCTCCAATCTTGATGTAGCCGTCCCTGCAAATCAAAGTTGCAGGCATATCTACTCCCGAAGGAGTACTAACACACAAAGCTGTCTTTAATTGAGTCATGCA
The DNA here is from genome assembly GCA_029216955.1 of Iris pallida. Classification (NCBI taxonomy): domain Eukaryota; kingdom Viridiplantae; phylum Streptophyta; class Magnoliopsida; order Asparagales; family Iridaceae; genus Iris; species Iris pallida. Next base: position 5,213,821 of record JANAVB010021996.1, read on the forward strand.
AATTTTATTTTCCGTTACAAAATCAGAAGAGATAAAGCAATGAGTAGCACCAGAATCAAAAAGTACTCTTGTAGGTATGCCTTTGTACAGCAACATACCTGTTATAACATTCTCTGCGGTCTGGGCCTCTGCCTGAGTCAAGGCATAAACCCTTGCTTGGCCACCTTGTTGATTCGGTGTATTTCCAGTTGGAGCTGGCAAGGCTGGTGGCGCCTGGCCACGATTTTGATTGTTGTTCCCTCGATACTGATTGTTATTCGGTCCACGATGATTATAGTGCTGATCCCGTGGGGGATTCTGATTCCTTCCCTTTCTGCATTCAGATGCCCTGTGGCCCATGCCGCCACAATTGAAGCATCCGGCTCGACATTCTGCTTGCCGATGCCCATATCGGTTGCACTTGAAGCATCGCGGTCCTTGAGATTCACCTCTATTCTCGCCAGTGTTGTGACGTTTAGGAACGTCATTCCTCTCTGCAGCCAAGGGTCGTTTGTGGCTGCTACCCTGGTTGTTCTGTATTGTTTTGTGACTAGCGGACAGGTGAAATCGCTCCATCTCGAGTGCAGTTTCATACGCCTCTCTGTAAGACGTACATTTTCGACTTAGAATATCCCGCTCCAGGCCCTCATTCAGGCCTTGCACAAATCTTTTTCGCTTGGCATCGTCATTCGGTACCATGTACCCAGCGAATGCGACTCTCTTCAAAAACTCTGTCTCGTAGTCATGCACTGACATACTGCCTTGTCGAAGTGCAATAAACTCATTCTCTTTTTGTTGTCGGACAGCGGGTGGAATGAATTGAGTAATGAAAGCCTGTTTGAAGGCCTCCCAAGACATCTTTATATCCTGATTATTTCCGCAAAGTGCCTGTCTTTGCGAAATCCACCATTCCTGGGCCTTGAGGCAAAGTTGTACAGCAGCACACTCCACTCTCTTACTGCCCTGAATCTCTAACATCCGGAAATAGCCCTCCAGTGTGTTCAAGAATCCCATCACCTCATCTGGCTCCTCTTTTCCATTAAAATCAGGCGGGTCGCAACTCTTAAATTCAGAGAACTTGAAGCTCGGTCTCTTCCGTGTCGGCGTCTCAGATTTCTCTGCCGGCACTTCCACGCTCTCGGTTACTGCGGCCTTTGCAGAAACATTAGAATCGGCCGTCAGCTTGGTGACAATCTGAGTCAGACTATCCACTTGTTTTTGTTGAGCATCCAGCTGCTCCTAAAACTGATACTGAAGCTGTTCCTGAAGCGCGCGATGTTGAGCTTCGCTCTGCTTTCTCTGAGCCTCCATTTGCTTAATCAGTTTCTCAATCGGGTCTGACGATGAATTCGTCTTTGAACTATCACCCTTAGTCATTCTACAACAAAGAAATAATTCCATTAGCACTCATAAAATATTCATGGGCTTATTGTATGGAACATTATTTCATGCCAGCGCTATCGACACCATCAATCGAGAAAATTTGCATCAAGACTTCCTTTTTTTTTTAAAATATGTTTGAATCCGAGGATTCTAAACCGTGCTCTGATACCAACTTGTCACGCCCCGATTTGGGGAATCGCTCGCTTTGCTTCGATTCACGCCGAATCGATCGTCCTCGCTAAGGCGTGGTGCCGTACAAGTCTGGAGTTGCACTTGTACAAGGCTAGAACATGCACATTCATATCAATTGAACATTTGAAATTTAAGCCACAGTTGCGGAAACATTGGAAACACAATATAGGAAGAAGAAATACTCATTTTATTTATAATTGTAGTCAGAATACAACTTTTCTCGATAATATTTGAAATGCCATTTCGGCTACATTGATTCATGAAAAGAAGTACAACTGATAGGCTGCCATGAAATAACTTCTCGTTCCATACATCATGCCCCCTTAGTACTTTGAAATGTAAGCAGCTATCTTTTGAAAACTCCGCAATACTTTGTACGTCTTTAGGAAAAACAACTTGAAAGGAAACAGCAGTTCAGAAAGCTTTAATTCGGACGTGCGCCTGAGCCTTCTCCAGTACCTGTGGAGGAGGGGTCAGCACATATAACAATGCGCTGGTGAGCCCCGTTGGCCCACTCAACTAAACCAACATTTTATTAATGACAAGCATTTTAAAGATATGAACTTATTAGGGACAGGCAACATTCAGAGTAAATCACAATAATGTAACATGGAATAAACCATGTTTACTTTACTATTGGCCGAATCCAGCTTTCCTGCATAAGATACAGGATAATAATAATATACTTACCGCCCCTGCATAAGACAATCGTTAGCATGCATTCGGACTGGGTCGTTGGTGAGACTGCACCATAAAGGACTTTCCAACGGGTATTACGGTGTACCATTCCAGAGTAGGTTGCAAGCCTAGTCGAATGTCCCGCAATACCTCGTGCCACCATAGCACGACCAACTGTTTCCCCCTAGGTCGAGCCGGTCCCCGGTGCCCCAAGTACCGTCCCGAGGAAACTACTCAAACCTTGTGCACAAAGACGTCCATGACCACGCGAATGCATAACCGACTCAACAGTACACAATTGCATGGTATTAATAAGCCAACATTAGATACGCAGCATTCTCATATTCAACATCTCAGGCATCAATTCATTTCCCACATTTCAATGTTCACGGGACAAGCATAATTCTCAATGTTGTTAATAGTATAATCAATTCTTTCAATGTTCTATGGACTAGCATTCGATTCAATGTTCAATCTCTAGCTTCTTAGTGGTATTGACTTGTGGCATTAGCAACTGATATCGATCAACGGATGTTGCAAAACAATTATTTAGTTGGCATGAAGGAATAGCGAGAGGGACAATACCACCACAGAGATCCACACTCACCAAATTAGAGAATCGCCGAGAGAGAGAGGAACACTTGCACGCTTAGCCTTCCGTCACGCGTCAGTCTGTATCGGCACCAAAAGTTTGATTAATAATCCATCTTGTTGTGTTCTCTTCTCTCAAAATTCTTAAAAATGAATGCTATGCAAATCGATGAAAACGGGCAAGAATCAAATCATCGAAAATCGTCCAGAAAAGCATTCATCAAAACCAAGCAACAAAACCAGCAGCAAAAACATCCAGGGAAAACTCTTGGACGCATTTCAAGAGAAACCAATCCATTAGTTGGAAAGGTTCTTATGCACTTGTCCATGATCGATTCGGTGCCGACGGTAAGTTTCCCCAATACTCGGTTCCGACCGAGTTAGCCAAGCCACAAGCCTTACATAGTGAACCGCTAGGAGCGGGACACTACACATAGCCTTCCAACTTAACTTGAACATAACATGTTTCCTTAAGTACCAACAGACCGTGGCTAACTTTCCAATAAACCAACCGTGGCTCGTGCCTTAAACCGACTCGTGTTCTACGCAACGCTATCGCCCAAGTCATACTTCATATGATGGGCCTTGGGGTCGTGGGGCTATTTATCTTGACAACCGCAGAATGAGCGGGACAGCACGTAGAATAACTTAGGTCGACCGGCGTAACTTTGCCTAACTCACTCAAGCCTACAACATAACCCAAGGGACGAGCAAAAGCTATGCCAAGCCCTGCAGGACAGGACCGTGCATGCTTTAGCAAGCATTTGTGCGGGCGACGCCTATTGTCACGCCCCGATTCATAGAGTCATTTATTCACATATTTTATCTCTTGGAATCGATCGTCCTCACTTGGGCGTGATGCCGTACAAGTCTGGTATTGCACTTGTACAAGGCAAAGATGGTACATAAGTGATAATTCTTTAAATAGGAACACATTGCAGCGGCAGAAGCAGACAAATTGAAGTTAGTGAGGACATATAGAACTTTATTCTCTTTATTGATCATCGAAGAAAAGTACAAGACTTGTATTGAAGTACAATGATTACAGTACATCTCTCTTTATATTGGAAACCAACTGAACAATACTATACAGCTTACATTGATATTTGGATACAATGGATTACAACTCGATATACCGACTTGGCTTACAATCTCACTGGTACAACTGATTACAATGTTCCATACATTATGCCCTTTATAAACAGAAGACATTATCTTGTACATGGAGAGCTTCTGTATGCCCAACAAATCTTTGATGCCACGGAACCAATCAAGCCAATCTTCGTATGTAGAATATTCTAAGTAAGAGCACCTGCCCACAAAACGTGGGTCAGCACATCATCTATGCACTGGCGAGTAGAATCCAACCCACTCGCATAAACCAACATTTAAAGTGATCATTTAAGCAAGCATTTATTAGAATGGTCTTTCTACTTGGGGCCTAGCATCAGTTTACAGATTCATGGGCAATAATCAGAGTGAAGCATGTAAACATATTCTTAGTAGCATTCATGTGGACATATCTTTATCGTATTCTTGGTGTTATCAGGCAAAGGCATCATTGAGGCATACTAAGTATTATCATAAAAAGGCATCATTGAGGCATCGTTAACATTAACATCTTAAACATGTTATAACAGTTACCACTTCAAGCATCACTTAGCATGTATGTTGTTTTTGAGCAATATTTAGCAAGGCATCTTTCTTAGCATACTGAACTTAACATGTTAAGCAGGATCTCATACTGAAAGGCTACATACAGCATCATCAAACTTATTTGGAACGTAAGCATGCAAGTTAAACCAACACATATATTGAATTATCACATTTAAGTGATTTCTTACCGATAGCCGACTCCCTCATACCTGCATCAAATACAGGTTAGCAGATATACTTACTCTGCCTGCATAAGACATTCATTACAATGCATCCTGACTACTTGGTCACTGGTGTTTAACCATACGGACGTTGCCATATAGGTCTTCATTGGTAATGCGATGACTCCAGAGAAGGTAGCTAGCCCCAAAGGATGTCTCGCAGAACCCGTTCCCCTACTGGCACGCTAATGTTTTCTCCTAGGCCGGATCGGTCGCCCTAACGTCCCGGGGTACCGTCCGAGAAAACATATCCCCATCACTTATGCATAAGTTGTCCTATGACCATGCGAATGCGTGTCCGACTCAATCGTGAACATAAAATGCATGGTGACATATTGAAGTAAAGACAACAGTACATCATCATTCATCTCATTCAAGTCATGTTCAATGACTTATTCATTCCCAACATTACCATCATTTCATTTGGTGATCACAATGATCCCAAGCCTCATCAATTCTCATTCATTGCTTTATTACAACATTTCTCATTATGTTCCTTCTAAGGAGGAACAACAGCATTCATTCATTTCAAAGGGACCTGTAGTATTTCATTCATTTTATAGGAACAATAGCATATTTAATTCTTTTCTCATGTATCATTCACGCAGCATCTCATTATTCAAGTGATTCATTCATTTCATCAATCTTAAGCATTAGGGACATTATCGATTCAATCTCAGGCATCAGGTTACATTAGTGGTTCGAGTGTGATTCGTTTAGTAATTCAAAGTTCATGTGTTATTCATTCAATGATTCCCAGCATATGAATCTCTATCGAATTAGCAACTAAAGCATCACATCACAATTATTCAACATTCAAGGTAAGGGAGTTTAGGGACTTATTCATAGCATCACATTATTTCATTTATTAAGCATGCAGGAATAAGGAGGAAGGAGGACAGTTCTACTTGCCTTTTAAACGGTCTTCCTGCTCCAATCTCATCCAACAAGCCAACCAAATGCCTCGTGCAGAGCGGGGCATTACATAATATACCACTCAGAAAAAGTTTCGTCCTCGAAACTTAAGAAAATAACTCATCTACTAGATTCACTTAATCACAATGAGTTACTCATTCAGCTTCAATTCAATATTCATTTCAGCCCACTCGGTCATTTCAAAATAGCTGTCCAACAGTATCATTTTAATCAATCAACGATTCAATCCATCTATCTCTTTTTCCAAATACTTGCAACTTCTCATTGATTCACCAACATTTTTCTTGCATTCTATCTTGGTCGTAACACATCACTTCATTTGGATCCATACACATATTTCAGGCGTCCCCAAAATTTATGCATTTCAGCCAAAGTCTGCGCTAGTGCGATAAATTCTTCCAACAATATTATCTCAGTCGTAACCTATCACTTCGGCTGTATCCATACACATATTTTAGGCGTCCCCAAAACATATGTACTTTAACCAACTTCCATGATAGTATAATTCGATCAGCCACGATATAACTCTCTTTTCCAAATCAGACTTAGTATCCTTTCAATTGACTTATCACTTTATTCACTTTGCCACAATCACTATTTTCCAGGCCACCACTTAACATCAGGGACAATCTCCATCCAAGCATAACATTTCTAACATTCGATCAAGGGTCTAACTTAGAGCCAATCATATCAAGGTTTCACAACAACAATCATTTTCCTTCCCAAATCCAACAATATTTTTCACCGAGGCAATTCATCTTTTCTAAAAGATACAATCCAACATCACCAACTATCGATTATCCGAGTCAGGGTATAATTCTATGCAACAGTCAAGGTTAACCCAGCTACCCGACTATAGATACTTATCCAACATTTCCGTCATGAGCAGTCAATTCCATCTCATATAATAATTCACTATTCGATACATACAAATCAAGTCTCATCCCACAATTCCATTTCCCGCTATAGGCCGACACATAATCCTCAAGGGTCAAACATCTCTAAGGTTCATACTGGAGCATATACTTACAACTTATCATTCTTAGATCATACTCATCACCATCTCTCGTTCAATGCCACAAGGTCATTCTATGGGTCGCCAACGGCCATCTATTATTCGGTCCAGTCTCAATGGTTAGCTATACCGACAGCTAACCTAATCATTCAGGTGACTCCCCTAGAGTGGACGGCTACTAGGGTTATACTAGTTTCTGTTTCTTAGGGCCAACAAGCAACCGGCAGTTCTAAGGAACTCTACCCAAACCTAAGGGTATCAATTCAGTCGGAATAATGAATCGCCAATTGGGCTAAGCCTGCAATTGGTAAATCATCAACTGGTCGCTAGGGTCAAGTCTATCTATTCAGGGTCTTCCTCAAGGAAATAATTCCCACAGAGGCTCATTCTAGACTTACCCAACAATCGACTAAGATCGATCTATCAACATTACGGTCAATTCCAAATCCGACATACGATCTTCATCGTTCTAATAATCCATCAAGTAATTTCCAATAATTCAATTTCTGGTCCAATTCCTTCGTACCCACATAAACCCATAACCAAGGTTAACTATTCAAGGGTCATCGATTCCGATAGTTTTAATATAACTATAAAATCATACTATTCGGTCTGTATGACAAGGTTGCACCACTAAGTCATAAGCCAACAATCTATATCCCAACTAACAATCACTTATACCGACATTATCCACCATATTTGAAATTTCTTGTTCCCATTCGTTTCTCAATCATCAAACTCTTTTACGGGCATTCTTAAATTTCGTTCCTTTCCAGCTGTCAAATCTTATATGGACATTCTTAAAATTCTCTACCTCAAGGGTCGAGTAGTTCACTCCATTCAATCTGATAATTCATGTATCAATTAACCATCCTCTATGCAACACAAGGATTCAGGGTTGCTACTTGTCACTTTTCTGGTACAATTCAATTCTTGAGCATATATGCGCATAAGCAACGAATATCCTTTGGTGATCTAGATGGGTTAACATCTATTACACCTTAGGGTCAAGGCACAAATCTCTAATATTCCTTTGGTCACCGACAACTTTTTCTAAAACTTTCATCTTAGCAATCAACATTGTATTAGCCACAAATAATTTGTATCCAACCAATCGAAATCAACATTCAGATATTCTAAGCCACAACATTCTCTAGCCAAATCCATTTACTCATAGCATACTAACGGTCTTACTAGTCTGAGTCAGCACTCGACTAAACAATTTCTAACCATGCCACCGATTACAATTTCCGACAATCTCGCTATCCAACATAACATCACCGTCAAGGGACACTCGTGTCATCTAGCCACAATACATGACTCCCAGCTAAGTCTCGGCACTACCCAGTACTCACAGATAGTCTCACTGCTATCCCATGGAAAGGGTCAACATACATCTCGTTCTGAGGTGGTAGAGGCAATATACCACTCAGAAATGAAGCCATCCTTAAATAATACCAAATCAATTCTATTCCAGACATTCGTGATCTATGATGATCACAACACTTAGCCAATATCTCGGGGTCTCAATAGTATAAGCCAATATTCTTAGCGTCTCGAAAGCACTTAGCAACATACATGAGTCAATTCACCAGTTCTGTCAAACTCATCCATCAATTATTTCATTCACAATTCTTTTCCAACATCACATGCAATTCTCATCTTGTCGCAGCATACATAGCCACTTTTCTTTTATTCCCGCATTCCAAACAACAATCACAATATAGCATACTATGGCATCGAGTCATTGTTAGGTTATTTGTGTCCAAACCAACAACAATCATTCATTTAGGGGCATCACAATGTATATAGACTTATTGTATGGAACATCTAGTGAGCAGCCAAGAGGGTCAATAAACTTTCAAGCACAGATAACATAAGGATGATTACCGGACAACAATAGCATAATCGCGGAAGCAATCTTTGATTTAATCACGGAAGCAACGTTGAGTGATCGCGGAAGCAACTTTAGTCAATCATCGATGCAACTTTGATTTGAAATGAATCAAAGAAGAGACCAAGGACGTAAAGTCGTGCTCTGATACCAATTTGTCATGCCCCGATTCATAGAGTCATTTATTCACATATTTTATCTCTTGGAATCGATCGTCCTCGCTTGGGCGTGATGCCGTACAAGTCTGGTATTGCACTTGTACAAGGCAAAGATGGTACATAAGTGATAATTCTTCAAATAGGAACACATTGCAGCGGCAGAAGCAGACAAATTGAAGTTAGTGAGGACATATAGAACTTTATTCTCTTTATTGATAATCGAAGAAAAGTACAAGACTTGTATTGAAGTACAATTATTACAGTATATCTCTCTTTACATTGGAAACCAACTGAACAATACTATACAGCTTATATTGATATTTGGATACAATGGATTACAACTCGATATACCGACTTGGCTTACAATCTCACTGGTACAACTGATTACAATGTTCCATATATTATGCCCTTTATAAACAGAAGACATCATCTTGTACAAGGAGAGCTTCTGTATGCCCAACAAATCTTCGATGCCGCGGAACCAATCAAGCCAATCTTCGTGTGTAGAATATTCCAAGCAAGAGCACCTGCCCACAAAACGTGGGTCAGCACATCATCTATGCACTGGCGAGTAGAATCCAACCCACTCGCATAAACCAACATTTAAAGTGATCATTTAAGCAAGCATTTATTAGAATGGTCTTTCTACTTGGGGCCTAGCATCAGTTTACAGATTTATGGGCAATAATCAGAGTGAAGCATGTAAACATATTCTTAGTAGCATTCATGTGGACATATCTTTTTCGCATTCTTGGTGTTATCAGGCAAAGGCATCATTGAGGCATACTAAGTATTATCATAAAAAGGCATCATTGAGGCATCGTTAACATTAACATCTTAAACATGTTATAACAGTTATCACTTCAAGCATCACTTAGCATGTATGTTGTTTTTGAGCAATATTTAGCAAGGCATCTTTCTTAGCATACTGAACTTAACATGTTAAGCAGGATCTCATACTGAAAGGCTACATACAACATCATCAAACTTATTTGGAACGTAAGCATGCAAGTTAAACCAACACATATATTGAATTATCACATTTAAGTAATTTCTTACCGATAGCCGACTCCCTCATACCTGCATCAAATACAGGTTAGCAGATATACTTACTCTGCCTGCATAAGACATTCATTAGCATGCATCCTGACTACATGGTCACTGGTGTTTAACCATACGGACGTTGCCATATAGGTCTTCATTGGTAATGCGATGACTCCAGAGAAGGTAGCTAGCCCCAAAGGATGCCTCGCAGAACCCGTGCCCCTACTGGCACGCCAATGTTTTCTCCTAGGCCGGATCGGTCGCCCTAACGTCCCGGGGTACCGTCCGAGAAAACATATCCCTATCACTTATGCATAAGTTGTCCTATGACCATGCGAATGCGTGTCCGACTCAATCGTGAACATAAAATGCATGGTGACATATTGAAGTAAAGACAACAGTGCATCATCATTCATCTCATTCAAGTCATGTTCAATGACTTATTCATTCCCAATATTACCATTATTTCATTTGGTGATCTCAATGATCCCAAGCCTCATCAATTCTCATTCATTGCTTCATTACAACATTTCTTATTATGTTCCTTCTAAGGAGGAACAACAGCATTCATTCATTTCAAAGGGACCTGTAGTATTTCATTTATTTTATAGGAACAATAGCATATTCAATTCTTTTCTCATGTATCATCCAGGCAGCATCTCATTATTCAAGTGATTCATTCATTTCATCAATCTTAAGCATCAGGGACATTATCGATTCAATCTCAGGCATCAGGTTACATTAGTGGTTCGAGTGTGATTCGTTCAGTAATTCAAAGTTCATGTGTTATTCATTCAATGATTCCCAGCATATGAATCTCTATCGAATTAGCAACTAAAGCATCGCATCACAATTATTCAACATTCAAGGTAAGGGACATTAGGGACTTATTCATAGCATCACATTATTCCATTTATTAAGCATGCAGGAATAAGGAGGAAAGAGGACAGTTCCACTTGCCTTATTAAACGGTCTTCCTGCTCCAATCTCATCCAACAAGCCAACCAAATGCCTCGTGTAGAGCGGGGCATTACACCTATGACTTAGGCTAACTCTCAGCTTTTGCACCGAAGACCAACTTTCCTTCTCCCAAGCCACGGGACGAAGGACCGAGTGTCATTTTCAAAGCACGCCGTGCACCAACTCTAAGCCGACCGTGGGACGTTTTCTATGTTCTAACTCGATTCAAACCGTCGGGATTATTACCTTAGCTATGTGGATGCGTAGGTTTTATTATCAAGCCTAACTTGTGCAAGTTGAAAACACGATTTATTATGTGAAGGCAAAGATGAGAAGAGTTCACCGAAACTACCCCACCTGAGTGATGTCTCCGAGCAAGCCATTGCAAGGCTAAGTCCGAACGCCGTCGGCGTTTCGATTCCTCCGATTGACTTTGCAGGACGGGGCACTACATCATACACCACTCAGAACAAGTCTCGTCCTCGAGACTTTCCTGAAGGCAAGTCATCCTACCATTTCTATGGCCAAGACTTAATCGTACACATTTCGCCTACGCGTTCCTTCGATTCCGAGCCACGCTCGTACTATTATCAATCTTTCCTTTAACACGATTTCAAGATCTCGACACACTCCCATCTTTCAAGCCTTGCTTGAACTCGTCGTATCACTTGGCTGGATCGTGCATGCATTCCAAGCATCCCCAGAATACCTGCATTCAGCCAAGCCGCATGATAGAAAATTTGTCATTCTCACTCGAGTCGCATCGTGCACATACCCAAGCGTCCCTAAAATATATGCATGTCAGCCGAGTCTCGTGAGCAGGGTTTCCTACATTCGTGATTCACGCTATCCATCCATGCCAATCCTCAAGATCAATCATTCCGATTGCTAATTTGTGAAACAGGGTGTCTCGCCTAACCGCTAGGCCATTTCTTTTCGAGGCTAAGTCAATGTCAGGATTGGAATCATAGTTCCCCAATAATAATGCCAATACTGACCCCAATCCTAGGGTCAAACCAAAGTCGATAGTACGGGGTTTTCTACCCAAGCTCGCGTCACTCAGATTTCTAAACATCGAGCACGATCACCTAATTCGCATTACGGCACGCGTTGCGTATATTCAAATCCCTTCAATTCACCAATTCTAACCAATTCATATATTCGATCACGAGGTCGTCTCGCTCGATAATACGTTGTGCCCCAATCTCACGCGAGTCCGATTATCTACGGTGGTTCATGAATCACCACGCAACGCTTTCGCGGAATAATCATTCTCATCGGGGCGTAACTCTTGTTTGAGTTTAGACTCATTCATTCTCGATACACGGATTGGACCTACTCAATCCTCAAATTCAATCGTCAAATACGCTGATTCATTTTCGAGTCTACCTTCGCGTCAAACCACAAGTCGAAGCAATCTGATTGCCACGCCACCCAAGTTCAATCACTCCCGCTGTATGAATCACCATACCAGCGCTCATGCGGAGTGCTCGTCTCAAATTAGCACGATGCATGTGCGAGGCTGGAGTAGCGCTCGTATAAGACAAGAACGTTAACATTATGGTTATCGACGAAACAAATCCAAACATTCCATTTTTTTCATCCAAGCCAAGTTTGATAGATCGATCGTCATTCGTTTAACTTAGAAAATCCTCGAGCCAAGTCTATCTTTTACTTGACGTATTTCAATATCCCGAATATAGCATCCATCGGAACCAAGACATCTGCACGATCGTTATTCGTCGAGTCAGAGTACCCCCGAGTTATCGCATATCGATCTTTGATACGCCTCAATACCATCGATGATATACGTAACCTGACGATCTTCCTTTGCAACCAATTTCGAGTCGTGCGTTGATGCTGTTGTCCGAATTGGATATTCCACAAATTTTTTCAATACTCAAAATCAAGTTCAGTCGCTTTTCCTCAAGCTCGTTTCAAGATCGTTATTCAAAACTCAAGTCACATTTCAGTTGCATCAATCCGATATCGCACGTGCGATCCTCTAAGTTTCCTCGATCAAGACCATTCAATTTCATTCATCGTTCCGAAACGTTTTTTAACTCGCGTTGCTCATTCACAAGTTGTCCGAACGAGATACTCGTTCGGGACATTCGAAGTCACGACCAACTAAGCGTGGCGCGTTCTAAGGCTTTGCGCAATCGCATCGCCTCGCCGATATACTCGTTACTCGAAATCCTCAATCTTGCTTGAACGATTTCCAAGAAAATCCATACACCACTCAGATTCGAGCCACTCGACTAGTCGTCGACACTCATTCTTATTCTTCTCCGAACCTATCACATACACCACTCGGATTCAAGCCATAAGATCTAGTCCTCAATCACGTTTACGTCATGCGCTAAGACATCCTTCAGATTCGTTCGACGAATCACTAGCGTAGTCGCTCACGTCGTATCGACGCACTAAGTCGTTCGCACTATTTCCTCAAAATCCAAATCAATCTTCCGTGTATGCCTAAGCATTAGTCCGATGGCATTCCCATCGATAGACACTCTAAGTATATCTCCATTCCCGACCGAACGATACTTAATATCGCTCGCGACTCGTTTGTACCAAAAAGTCGAGGTGCGCGACGCGAAACATAACTTAGCCAAAAGGCCGTGTGCATAGCCTTTCCTGTGCGGACTATATTCCGAGTTTGCATGCTCAATTGCTAGGGTCGATATTGGACTAATTAGCATGCACGCGACTTGCTAATATTAGCACCTGTTTTCTATCGAGTCAAGTTTACAACGTTCGGTACAAAGGCCCTATCGACGCATTTGGCAACGGCCTACCGATGCGTTACATTAAACGCTTGTACGAGCTTTCAAAAATATTTAAACTTATTGTATGGACATGCCGAGGGACATTTGAGAGAGAGCGCACCAACGATAACAACTTGCGGAAGCAACAGAGTTTTGCAGAAACATCGAAGTTAAAGAATTCAATCGACGGTCCAAGGACGTAAAGCCGTGCTCTGATACCATTATGTCATGCCCCGCTCCCGTAGGAGCGATCGTCCTCGCTAAGGCGTGATGCCGCACTAGCCTAGATTGCGCTCGTGCAAGGCAGTTTCATAACGGCCGATTACATCGGCGGCGACGAGGTCGTCGCACAGAAGTCCCAAGCAGAAATATTGAAACATGCAGCGGAAATTAAGAACAAGTAACACATGAACACAAGTCATTCTCGATAAGCTCTTTATTTGATATTGAATACAAGATTACATTTATAGGCGCAAGGCCAAATTACAAGTCTCTCGTGCTCACTTTTCTCTCGATTACAAGTCACTCTGCTCTCTCTCATCTCTCGATTACAATGCTTGAGCCGGCGGAAGCTTCGGAAGGTGATGTCCATACATTATGTCCTGTATAAGTCTTCAATCCACGCGGTCGCACGCTTCGAATCGCCAAGGAACTCCGTGTCTCGACGCATCCAAGCGGGCTCCGTGCCACGAGCTTCTACCTGTGCCTGCACATGAACACTGTGTGGGTGTCAGTACCATTGTACTGGTGGAGTGAGCTCCTCGCCCACCCATACAAAATCTACACGTTTCATTTACTTTGTGCAACATAAACCCTTTTTCGATTGTCTTTCTATTCTTGCCTTAGGATCAGTTTTAGGACCGACGCCTTAGTGCAACTTGTGTATCAGAACCATCCCGTGCTTACAATGTCAACGTTAACTCATACTTTGTCTCTAGACTACTCCTCGTGCCAACAACGTTAACCTGTCAAGTCGTGTCCGCCTTACGGCCATAATCAGAGACGCAACTACACGAAGGACTCCATTTCCTTGCCTCTAGACCTTTCTCGTGCTTGCATTGTCGACCCACTGGCTTATACTTATCTTTCGTGCCAAACTCTGGGACGTAACGACTCGGTTGTGCCATACTCGATTCGTGCTTCAATATCACCGAGGCAGTGCCTCCTCACTTAGTCTCGCCTACACTTGTGTTGTGACAACGCGGCCGTGCCTCATATTTCGAGGCCGTGCCCAACAACTCAACGTAACTTTACACAACTTGCCCTACGGCCCTTTCCGTCTTAACTCGCAACAACTCAAGCCTAACTCATGCAACTCTATGCCAACAACTCAACACTCGATGCCACATCTTGTGCCGAAGCACGCCGCATTCGCTGTAGCCAAATCTTAGGCTCAGACATTGTGTCTTTTTAACTAATATATATTCAACTCAATCCAAAGGCACCTACACGGATTGCCGCCCGTGCCGACACATCTATATGAATGGTCACTGGCCTAACCAGCCATTTTGGACGTAGCCTGGCAAACGTGACCCTTGTACCGCCGGTTGCGATCCTCGCTGCAAGTCCCCGTATTACCAATCGCCTTTCCAGCGTTGCCTATTACCCAGCTCGGCTACAACCAGTTTCTTCCTAGGCCGAGTCGGTCCCGTGGCCCCGGGTTGCCGCTCGAAGGAACCTTTGCCCTTGTCGACAAGTCATCCATGACCACGCGCCTACGCTAACTTCTAGACCTAACGTAATGCAAGGTCTTATTATTATCACAGTTCCTTTGTTTTATTCTTTCCACTTTTCGTACGTCCTTGCAGAGCCCCTAACCAGGGTTGCCTCGGCGACTGAACCACAGTCCCGACATATTTCCTCTCGGCGACTAACCATCGCTTAGACTTAACGTTCTTTGAACTCAGGGAACGGCTACTGCATAGCCTTCCAACTTAACTTGAACATAACGTGTTTCCTTAAGTACCAACAGACCGTGGCTAACTTTCTAATAAACCAACTGTGGCTCGTGTCTTAAACCGACTCGTGTTCTACGCAACGCTATCGCCCAAGTCATACTTCATATGATGGGCCTTGGGGTCGTAGGGCTATTTATCTTGACAACCGCAGAATGAGCGGGACAACACGTAGAATAACTTAGGTCGACCGGTGTAACTTTGCCTAACTCACTCAAGCCTACAACATAACCTAAGGGACGAGCAAAGGCTATGCCAAGCCTTGCAGGACAGGACCGTGCATGCTTTAGCAAGCATTTGTGCGGGCGACGCCTATAACTTAGGCTAACTCTCAGCTTTTGCACCGAAGACCAACTTTCCTTCTCCCAAGCCACGGGATAAAGGACCGAGTGTCATTTTCAAAGCACGCCGTGCACCAACTCTAAGCCGACTGTGGGACGTTTTCCATGTTCTAACTCGATTCAAACCGTCGGGATTATTCCCTTAGCTATGTGGATGCGTATCTTTTATTATCAAGCCTAACTTGTGCAAGTTGAAAACAGGATTTATTATGTGAAGGCAAAGATGAGGAGAGTTCACCGAAACTACCCCACCTGAGCGATGTCTCCGAGCAAGCCGATGCAAGGCTAAGTCCGAACGCCGTCGGCATTTCGATTCCTCCGATTGACTTTGCGGGACGGGGCACTACACGCCGCCGCGAGCCCGTGCTCGCCGATGCAGCCTGTCAGGCCCACGCCGTGGGCAGAAACTGCCGCACGACAGAAAATGTCATGAACCGTCGTGCACCCAAAGCCAGCAAGCGCCCGGTCGCTGGACGGCCGCGCGCGGGCAACCGTTCGACGTGCCGTGCACCCCCCGCGCGCACGGGATTGTGGCGCGCGACGAACATCCCCCCTTCACCACCTACCCCCTATAATAGATTTGCAGTTTTATTGTGGTGATGACTCCGGGGGACCAAAGTGTTTGAGGAGATTATCATTTTTTGTGCGCAGCCACAGGCCGCGCCCGTGCTCGCCGATGCAGCCTGTCAGGCCCACGCCGTGGGCAGAAATCTGCCGCAGGGCAAACGAAGTACCGCGGGGCACACAAACCGCCGCATATGCGCACCCGGTCGATCCCGTGCTGCCGATAGGGCCTGTCAAGCCTATGCTGTGTACAGAAAATCTTCATGCACACTGAAACTGTTGCAACGCATGCGTTTCTGTGTTCCGTGCGACCGATAGGGCCTGTCAGGCCCACGCC
Source organism: Iris pallida (assembly GCA_029216955.1). Taxonomy (NCBI): domain Eukaryota; kingdom Viridiplantae; phylum Streptophyta; class Magnoliopsida; order Asparagales; family Iridaceae; genus Iris; species Iris pallida. Next base: position 5,230,496 of record JANAVB010021996.1, read on the forward strand.
GTGCACGGAAATTCTTCGCATGCGCAGAAACTGCTGCAACGCTTGCATTTCCGTCCCCCGTGCGGCTGATAGGCCATGTCAGTCCCACGCCGTGCACGGATACTGGTTGCGTGTGCAGTAACTGCTGCAACTTGTGGGTTCCTCGATCCCGTGCGGCCGACAGGGCCTGTCAGGCCCACGTCGTGCACAAAAATTATTCGTGCGCACAGAAACTGCTGCAATGCTTCCATTCCTCTGTCTCGTATAGCCGATAGGGACTTTCAGGCCCACGCCGTGCACAGAAATTCTTTGTGTGCACAGAAACTGCAATAACGCTCGCATTTCTCTGTCCCGTGCGGCCGATAGGCCCCGTCAAGCCCACGCCGTGGGCAGAAATTGTCGCACGACAGAAAACGCCGCGAATCGTTGTGCAAGCAAAATTTGCAAGCGCACGCTCGCTAAATGGCCGCGAGC
>JANAVB010021996.1:5243448-5248448 GCA_029216955.1 Iris pallida
CCCTACCGCGACTCGTACACTTGATGTACGTCGCTTCAATTGTTCGATTGTTCAATGTTCTGCCTTAGTGTTCAACGCATATTCAGACACTTACTCGCCGAGCCGCGCTCGCTAACTCGATAACATCTTACGCAAGTATAACATATTTTATTAGACGTGAAGGAATATGGAGAGAGAGTCAAGAACCCGCCCACCTTAAGCAGATACGCCTTGTTGCCTCGCCGATTGAAGCGTCTCACTTCCATAACTCGATCACATAGTTAACTCCTGGACTTAGCCATTCCTTGAACTACTCGGTTGATTTGGCCTATCGTGCCCATGCCACAATCCGTTGCAAGGCCACGATTTGGTTTCGCGGACACTTTATTGCATAAGGAAAAATGCCAACCTCTTATCATCCAGCGTAAAAGTATAGCCTGCACACCAGATCAACTAGAATCAGCACTTACTCAAATGGGACTTATCCTTTGTATCGATTCGATTCATAAATTCCAACCGACTCAAAGCATACCTTTGGCCAACGTAACACTTGCATCGATTCGCATCGATACCTCATCGGGTCAATGCAACTCTTCGATTCAACGACTCATTATAATGCACCGATGCGGAGCGGAGCATTACATAATATACCACTCAAAATCAGGTTCGTCCTCGAACCGAAACCAACACTTAATCCAAGTGCCTCGCATAGATCGCTTCACGATCTCGTGCTACTATCGTTGAATCATACAACTTAGTTTGGATCATACACATATTTTAGGCGTCCCACCAATATATGCATTTCAGCCAAGCTCAGTTGTAGGATATCGGGACAACTAACAAGCTCAACTTAAATCCTCAAGCATCCATCGGTCCGTACTCGACTTAGTCATATCTTTGCACCTATTCCCAAAATACTCTTCGTATGCATCATCCCATAACATGCGATAATCTTCCAACATCTTGTACATAACTTAATTCAACCATAACTTCAATCTCGTAAGTTTCTCGCCGGCCACCTAACACTCGCACTGTATCGAGTCATTGCGCATCCGATCACAACAATTCTCCGCAATGCCTATTCACCCAACCGTTTCCTATCTCTCGCATAACTCAAATCTTTCATCCAATCATTCATAATATTTAGCCTTAACAACATGGACTATGTCAACATGTCACAATTTTTTTGTCTTCAATCTGTACTAAGTCTCGCACGCAACTATCCATACGTGATCCATATTCTCTCGCTCTATCCATGTGTTGCGTTTGGGGCTACCCCCGCTAGGTAACTTATCCAGACATCATGCTCGCACTCTCCCGACATAAGAGGTCAACTTGAGTCTACGATGCTCAAAGGCAACAATCTTTCCGACCCAAGGTCTCTTACGATACGCCTATCTCTTATTCTCAATCGAATATGAATCCCATACTCAATCCTTGATTCAATCCCGACTAGTTTGTTCCATAACTTAAATCATGCACTCGAACACACATAACATAACCGTTATTCAGACCGATCTACGACATAACTCTTAGGGTCGTTCTACAATCCGTTGCTCTCGCGTATTGCAGAATTCTTGCAATCGCCTTACCGCATCACTACGCTAAGTACGTTCCTGAACATTTATTCAATCGTCGACCAACCGAGTCTACCTAGTCGAAGGCTACTCGCTAACTTTCGATACGCGATACTCGCTCGCTTAGACTTATCCTTAGCTTGCACTACCTCATTCCTTATCCTTCTTACGCGACTTCTTTAGGGTCATCCTATGGGACTTCAACATTCACTTGATTTGGCAGTCAAGTCTTCTAGGGTCATCTGCCCCGAAACTACGCTCGATAATTGAAGATCATCAACGAGGGACAGTTACAACGAACCATGCTATATCCTATCGCGGAGCCAAATCAATTCCGACAATTCCTATGCGACTTCATCCAATCCGACATACTAATCCATAATTTATCCATCCCTGCGCAACTGGTGTGCCGTTACAACTCGAGTCACTTAGGCACTACCGTTGACTACCTTGCTAATCGTACGACATCTACTCGCCTCAAATCCGAGTTTACCTATCCGTGTTCATAGTTCAACACACTCCGTACTCATCGAAACCATCCTCAAACAACTTTCGCATCAAACCACAAGTCCACATCAAATTTGCCATGCCTCGTAAGTTCGATCATCCCCACTGGATGAATCACCATACCAGTGCTCACGCAGAACGATCGTTCTAATTTGACGTGATGCATGTGCAAGGCTGGTGTTGCGCTCGCTCAAGACAAGAATGTCAACATAGTGGTGATCCGCGAAGCAATCTTTACACTTCCATTTTTATCCAAGCAATATCCCTCGACTCTCAAATTCTCCGAAGCGTTCCTACCGTTATCATCCGAACCTACATCAACTTAACTTGCATCTTATTCATCCAACAACAATGCTCAACATAATTTTTATTTATTCGATCAGAGTATCCCCGAGTTATTGCATATCGTCTTTGATACGCCTCAATACCATCGTCGATATGCATAACTTGAACATCTTCCTTTCTCATAAGCTCAAATCCGTTGCAATTATTGCCATTATCCGAACTCGAATACGAATCAAGTCTCGCACTTATCAAGATCCATTCGGTTGTAACTACTTAACATCATCGCGACACAATTTTCAATTTTACATATCCATTCTCATATCCCTAACTCGCACTTCCAATCGTGCTACCGATTCATCGCGTTAACCCAAATTCGTTTGCACAATTTCTCCGTACTTACTCAACATGTTCCGAAGAAGTCTCCGTACTAACTCAACATAAGTTCGACCGGGTCGACCATTTCCTCAATGTAACATTCATTCGCATATGCTCGGCCTATCGTTCGACTTATACTTAGCGAATCCTCGTCCGACGTATCCTCCGTAGGCACGACTTCACGCAAACTCATTTAACTAATTCACCAAAGCATACTTATATCGACTCCTATCGCATCATTTCCACTCGAGTCTCGGTACCATTCCATCCGTTGCGGACAAACATATCGTAACCACATAATCGTTTCGACGAAACCTATCGCAGGTCACCAAGCGGCTTAACATAGCTATCGTTAAGTGGTATCCCATATACCACTCAGGATCGAGCCTATCATTATCGACACATGCTCGCATAGTTGGTATTGCATATACCACTCGAAATCGAGTTATTACTCGACATCATACTTCGCATAGGTCCGATATCTATTTTCCAATTTAATCGTCCCGTGTGGCGATCCTTCCGATCCCAGCTCTAGTGTTCGCTCAAGTTGGACACACATTCACTCTAACCGTACCATGGCGATCATATCGACCACACCCGCAACATTCGCTTATTCAAAGCTCAATGCGACATTCGGCCAACATACATGTTCGCCTTACTCAACTTAGCGACCAACTTGACTCGTACTATCGTATCCGCGATCTTCGAATCCTGTTCGTTGCAGCTCGTGCAACAACTTAGTCTCGATACTTAAGGTCTTTACTCAATCTCGCACAACATATCGCTATCCATTCGTATAGCCATACAACGCACATCATATCGTATCGACTCGTTGCACCGATGCAACGAATGATTCGCGACTTTGCTGCACTTCGTGCAACCAACGATACATAACCATTCGCGTAGCCACATAATACGCATCGCCTCACATATCGATCCGTTGCACTTCGTGCAACCAACAACACATATCTCTCTCACCCCGTGCGACCAACAACACATAGCTCCTCGCACTTCGTGCGACCGACCACACATATCGTTGTACTTCATGCAACCAACATCCCATATTCGTTGCACTTCGTGCGACCAGCATTCCATAACTCGTTGCACTTCGTGCAACCAACACTCTCCGGTGGCACCCGGAGATAACGTGATAGTGACGACACACTTGTGGCAAACGTACTCACTTAATATAGACTTATTGTATAGAACATCCAATGTAGCGTCGAGCAGATCCATGAGCCATGCGGTTGCAGAAACAACTTAGAGTCATCTGAATTCGATAACGAAGCAACTGAGGGTCAAAGAGATTCACGCACGGTCCAAAGGATGGAACCGCTCTGATACCAACTTGTCATGCCCCGACCCGGGAAATTGCTCGTCCTCGCTAGATTTTACCCGAATCATCGTCCTCGCTGGGGTGTGATGCCGCACGAGCCTGGAGTTGCGCTCGTGCAAGGCAAGATAACAGGTTCACATAGAACTATCTCAATTTGATAACATGAGCAGCGGAAGGAAAATATAGTATACAACAAGAATCTCTTTTATTCATATTGAACTGAAGGTTACAAAGGCTCTGAATAGCCCAACATAAAATGCCAATTGGCTACAACGCTCATGATCTCTCTAGCTCACAAAGGATTACATTGTCCCATACATTATGCCTCTGTATAGCCACCAAGTAGTCTTCGGCCGAACATCTCCATGTCGCAAGTCCGAACGCATATGCGGAAGCTCCTCTTGAACGCCAAGGACTCCATGCCTCGGCACGTCCAAGCCAAGCTCCGCCCCGAGCCGATCATAACCTGACCTGCACATAAACTAGTGGTTGATTAGTGCTTTCGTCCTCGCTTCGCATTGATCAAGACCCGCTCGCACCCAAACCAAACACTTATTCATTTAGTGAAACATGCATCTTACTTTGTGGTCTTTCTATTTAGCCTGAGGATCAATTTCATTACAACGCTTAAACATAGCACATAACTTAAATGTGTCCCACACCGTATTCCTGCAGCAGATACAGTTAGACATAATCTGAAACATAAACATAGTGTTCGTGCTCATCTCTGTCCCGTTTCCCTTAGCTTGCAGCGGTTAGAACTTAGCATAAGCAAACATACGAATCACGAAACCGACCAATCATAAACGTAAACATATGCATAATGGGTGGCAGGCCCTGCGCCTGCACCCAACTCTCATCTCAGCCCACCGGCCCTATCTATATGAAGGTCACGGTGTTTCGCACCGTAATGGACTTGGCATCTCATATGTGTAAGCCTA
>JANAVB010021996.1:5263448-5265948 GCA_029216955.1 Iris pallida
ACATCTTGCGCATAACTTAATTCAACCATAATTTCGGTCTCGTAAGTTTTTCGTCGGCCACCTAACACTCGCATTGCATTGAGTCATTGCGCATCCGATCACAACAATTCTCTGCAACGCCTGTTCGCCCAACCGTTTGCCTATTTCTCAAATAACTCAAGTCTTTTATCCAACCATTCATAATACTTGGCCTCTACGACATGGACTACGTCCACATGTCTCAATTTTCTTTGCCTACAATCCGTACTAAGTCTCGCACACAACTATCCCAACACGATCACGCTCTCGAATTGCCTATGCATCGCGTCTGGGGCTACCCCCGCTAGGTAACTTATCCAAACATCGTGCTTAATCTCTCCCGACACAAGAGGTCAACTTGAGTCTACGATGCTCGAAGGCAACAATCTTTCCGACCCAAGGTCTCTTACGATACGCTCATCTTCTATTCTCGACCACATATAAATTCCTTTTACTCAAACTTTGATTCAATCCCGACTAGTTCGTTTCGTAACATAGATTGCGTACCCAAACATACATAGCCCAACCGTTACTCAACCGATCTACGACACACTATTAGGGTCGTTTTATTATTCGTCGCTCTTGCGCATTGCAGAATTCTTGCAATCGCCTTACCGCACCACTACGCTAAGCACGTTCCTTAACATCTATTCGATCCGACATAACTTTTCTGACCATATCGATTCTAGTACTCGCTAGCTTTCGAGACACGATACTCACTCGCTTAGACTTATCCTCAATATGTACTACCTTATTCCTTATTCTTCTTACACGACTTCTTTAGGGTCTTCCTATGGGACTTCAACATTCACTTGATTTGGCGGTCAAGTCTTCTAGGGTCATCTGTCCTGAAACTACGCTTGATAATTGGAGATCATCAACGAGGGACAGTTACAACGAACCATGCTATATTCTATCGCGAAGCCAAATCAATTCCCGACAATTCTTATGGGACTTTACCCAATCCGACATATCAATCTGTAATTTCTCTATCCCCATGCAACTGATGCACCGTTGCTACTCGAATGACTCATGTATTACCGTTAACAATATCCCACAATCCTCAATTTCGCCTTCACATCAAACCACAAGTCCATATCAAATTTGCCACGCCTTGCGAGTTCGATCATCCCCGCTGGATGAATCACCATACCAACGCTCACGCGGAATGATCGTTCTAATTTGACGTGATGCATGTACGAGGCTGGTGTTGCGCTCGCTCAAGACAAGAATGTCAACATAGTGGTGATCTGCGAAGCAATCCAGACACTTTCATTTTCATCCAAGCAATATCCATCGACTCTCAAATTCTCCGAAGCGTTCCTACCGTTATCATCCAAACTGCCATCAACTTAACTTGCATCTTATTCATCCAACAACAATGCTCAACAAAATTTTCGTTCATTCGATTAGAGTATCCCCGAGTTATTACATATCGTCTTTGATACGCCTCAATACCATCGTCGATATGCATAACCTGAACATCTTTCTTTCTCATATGCTTAAACCCGTTGCAAATCATTACCATTATCCGAACTCGAATACGAATCAAGTCTTGCACTTATCAAGATCCATTCTCATATCCTTAACTCGCACTTCCAAATCGTGCTACCGACTCCTCGTGTTAACTCAAATTCATTCGCACGATTTCTCCGTACCTACTCAATTCCTTCTGAATGGTTTTCGTACCGACTCAACTCAACTCGACCGAGTCGACTATTTCCTCAACATAACATTCCTTCACAATGCTCATCCTATCGTTCGACTTACACTTAACGAATTCTCGTCCGACGTATCCTCTGTGGATATGATTTTACACATAATCGTTCAACTTAATTCATCAAGACATACTCACATCAACTTCTCTCAAGTCATTCCTACGCAAGTCTCGATACTACTCCGTCCGTTGCAGACAATATATCGTAATAACATAATCGTCTCGACGTAACCTATCGCAAGTCATCAACCAGCTTAACATAGCTATCGCTAAGTGGTATTCTATATACCACTCAGGATCGAGCCTATCGTTATCGATATAATACTTCGCTATACTTGCTCGCATAATTGGTATTCCATATACCACTCGAAATCGAGTCATTACTCGACATCAAACTCCACATAGGTCCGACTTCTAACTCAACTTAACCGTCCCGTATGGCGATCCTTCCGATCCCAGCTCTAGCGTTCACTCAAGTCGACATACATTCGGCCTAGCCGTACCATGGCGATCGTATCGATCACACCTGCAACATTCGCTTATTCAAAGCTCAACGCGACATACGGCCAACATACATGTTCGCCTACTCAACTCGACTCCGCGACCAACTCGATTTGTTACTATCGCATTCGCGATCTTTCTGAATCTTACTCGTTGTAACTCGTGCAACAACTCATTCTCGATACATAAGGTCTTTACTCAATCTTGTGCAACATATCGCTATCCATCCGTATAGCCATACAACGCACATCATACCGTATCGAC
>JANAVB010021996.1:5273448-5275948 GCA_029216955.1 Iris pallida
ACGGGCAGTTTCTGCCATGCACCCGCGTCCCGTGGCCTCGTACGGGAGCTCCGCACAAGGGTCCGTGGTGCAGCAGCGGGCCTTGCTGCACCGGGCGCGTCAACGATAGGGTCGTGGGGGATTTCGTTCGCACAGCATCCCGTTTTGCCCGCAAAGCCGCGCCTACTCAAAATTTGTTGTGTCGCCCAAATTTTAGCTCAACTCGCTTCCTCCTATAATAGATTTGCAGTTTTATTGTTGGGCTGACTCCGGGGTACCAAAGTGCTTGAGGAGCTTGTCATTTTTGGGGAAAATGCGCCCAACCTCCCGTTCGGTCGGGGGGGTTCGAAACTGGCACGAGTTGCGGCAGATTCTGTCGCACGGGCTGAGAGCTGCGCGCCGCGCTCAGAAACAGCTGCAACGCCTCGCCTCGCGCTGGGACGCGAGCGAGGCGGGCGGCCCGTGCAGCCGTTCCATGCGCTGGTTGCCTCAGCGTGCCACCGCGAGCCCGTGCTCGCCGATGCAGCCTGTCAGGCCCACGTCGTGGGCAGAAACTGCCGCGCGACAGAAAACGTCATGAACCGTCGCACACCCAAAGCCATCTAGTGCCCGGTCGCTGGACGGCCGCGCGCGGGCAGCCGTTCGACGCGCCGTGCACCCTCCGCGCGCACGGGATTGTGGCGCGCGACGAACATCCCCCCTTCACCACCTACTCCCCTATAATATATTTGTAGTTTTATTGTGGGGATGACTCCGGGGGACCAAAGTGCTTGAGGAGCTTGTCATTTTTCGCGTGCAGCCGCAGGCCGCGCCCGTGCTCGCCGATGCAGCCTGTCAGGCCCACGCCGTGGGCAGGAATCTGTCGCGGGGCAAATAAAGTGTCGCGGGGCACACAAACCGCCGCATATGCGCACCCGGTCGATCCTGTGCAGCCGATAGGGCCTGTCAGGCCCACGCCGTACACAAAAAATCTTCGTGCGCGCTGAAACTGCTGCAACGCATGCGTTTCTGTGTCCCGTGCAGCCGAATAGGGCCTGTCAGGCCCACGCCGTGCACAGAAAATCTTCGTGCGCGCTGAAACTGCTGCAACGCATGCGTTTCTGTGTCTCGTGCGGCCGATAGGGCCTGTCAGGCCCACGTCGTGCACGAAAATTCTTCGCATGCGCAGAAACTGCTGCAACGCTTGCATTTCCGTCCCCCGTGTGGCTGATAGGCCATGTCAGTCCTACGCCGTGCACGGACACTGGTTGCGTGTGCAGTAACTGCTACAACTTGAGGGTTCCTTGATCCCGTGCGGCCGACAGGGCCTGTCAGGCCCACGCCGTGCATAGAAATTATTCGTGTGCACAGAAACTGCTGCAACGCTTCCATTCCTCTGTCCCGTGCGGCCGATAGGGACTGTCAGGCCCATGCCGTGCACAGAAATTCTTCGTGTGAATAGAAACTGCAACAATGCTCGCATTCCTCTGTCCCGTGCGGCCGATAGGCCCCATCAAGCCCACGCCGTGGGCAAAAATTGTCGCGCGACAGAAAACGCTGCGAATCGTCGCACAAGCAAAATTCGCAAGCGTACGCTCGCTAAATGGCCGCGAGCGTGCAGCCGTTCGACGTGCCGTGCACCCTCCGTGCGCGCGCGCGACGAACATCCCCCCTTCACCACCTACTCCCCTATAATAGATTTGTAGTTTTATTGTGGGAATTATTCCGGGGGACCAAAGTGCTTGAGGAGCTTGTTATTTTTCGTGCGCAGCCGCAGGCCGCGCCCGTGCTCGCCGATGCAGCCTGTCAGGCCCACGCCGTGGGCAGGAATCTGCCGCGGGGCAAACGAAGTACCGCGAGGCACACAAACCGCAGCATATGCCCGCCCGGTCGATCCCGTACGGCCGATAGGGCATGTCAGGCCCACGTCTTGTATAGAAAACCTTCATACACACAGAAACTGCTGCAACGCATGCGTTTCTGTGTCCCATGCGGCCGATAGGGCCTATCAAGCCCACGCCGTGCACAAGAATTGTTCGTGTGCGCAGAAACTACTGCAACGCTTGCATTCCTCTGTCCCGTGCGGCCGATAGGGGCTGTCAGGCCCATGCCGTGCACAAAAATTGTTCGTGCACGGAGAAACTGCTGCAATGCTTGCGTTTCTGTGTCCCGTAAGGTCGATAGGGCCTGTCAGGCCCACGCCGTGCACAGGAATTCTTCGTATGCACAGAAACTGGTGCACCGCTTGCATTTCTGTGTCCCGTGCGGCCGATAGGGCATGTCAGGCCCACGCCATGCACAGGAATTCTTCGTGCGCACAGAAACTGTTGCAACGCATGCGTTTCTGTGTCCCGTGCGACCGATAGGGCCTGTCAAGCCCACGTCGTGCACAAGAATTGTTCGCATGCGCAGAAACTACTGCAACGCTTGTATTCCCCTATCCCGTGCAGTCGATAGTGCCTGTCACGCCCACGCCGTGCACAGAAACTGTTTGTGTGTGCAGAAACTGCAGCAACTCGTGGGTTCCTCCGTCCCGTGCGGC
>JANAVB010021996.1:5283448-5290948 GCA_029216955.1 Iris pallida
CTGCGGTTGTCAAGTCAAATAGTCCCACGATTTCACGGGCCGTCATATAACGTATGACTTGGGTGATGGCATCGCGTAAGACAGAAGTCAGTTAAAGGCATGAGCAACGGTTGGCACGATGTAAAGTTAGCCACGGTCCATGGCACGTAAGGAATACGTTTTGTTCAAGTTAAGTTGGAAGGCTATGTAGTAGTCGTTCCCTCGAGTTCAAAGTAGTTCGAGGCAGTCCCTCGGTTGGGAGTCTCACGTTCCTATCCACGTTAAGTATTCGAGGCGGTCACTCGGTTGGGAGTCTCGCGTTCCTATCCACGTTGAGTATTCGAGGCGGTCCCTCGGTTGGGAGTCTCGCGTTCCTATCCACGTTAAGAAATTCGAGGCGGTCATTCGGTTGGGAGTCTCGCGTTCCTATCCACGTTAAGAAATTTGAGGCGGTCCCTCGGTTGGGAGTCTCGCGTTCCTATCCACGTTGAGTATTCGAGGCGGTCCCTCGGTCGGGAGTCTCGCATTCCTATCTACGTTAAGAAATTCGAGGCGGTCCCTCGGTTGGGATTCTCGCATTCCTATCCACGTTAAGAAATTCGAGGCGGTCCCTCGGTTGGGAGTCTCGCGTTCCTATCCACGTTATAAAGTTCGAGGCGATCCCTCGGTTGGGAGTCTCGCGGTCCCGAGGCACGTTATGCCAAGTGTGATTCAAGCACGAGTTGCTAAGTATAATTCTAGTCATACCAACAAATAGGCCATGCATTTACATGAGTCTAGATGTCTCGTAGGTGCGTGGTCATTGGACAACTTGTCGACAAGGATTTCTGCCTAGACTGGTTATACGTCGGGGCACCGGGCCCAGTCGTCCTAGGAGGTAGACGTTATAGCAGCGTATACCTTTATTGTGTGGGTAGTCGAGGGCTTTCCATGGGACTAGCTACCTTGCATCGAAGGACCCGTCGCCTACCCGAGCTATGTCTGCGATGGCTTGTCGTGCCAGTGGCCTTTCATAAAGATAATCGGCGTGCTAAGCGGCGAATCCGCATGCACGATGTCGGTCATAACAAAGGAAGTGTAAGCACGGTATGCGTTGAATAGTTGAAATGTGTGCTCGGTTGCACCCAAAGTATTATAAAGTCTACGTTTCGGCTATACGTAAAGACACGTGCTTCGGCACGATATATGGCATCGTACTCGAGTTCTCAACACCGGTTGTACAGGTTGGTTAGTCGTTGCGCGTTAAGTTGAGAAGGGCCGTAAGGTGAGTTTGGATAAGTCAGGTTACGCTGCGAGGCATGGCCTCGATGTTTGAGGCAACGGGCAAGTATTTGACATGACCTAGTCGTTACGTCTAAGAGTATGGTACGAAAGACAAGTATGAGTCTGTACGTTGACAATGCAAGCACGAGAAAGGTCTAGAGGCATAGTATGGGTACGTTATTAGTGCAAGGCACGGAGATGGTCTAAAGACACTAAATAGGTCGAGCGTCAGTCCTAAAATCGATCCTAAGGCAAGACTAGAAAGACAATCGTAAAAGGGGGCTTGTATTGTACAAAGTAAAATAAATGTGTCGGTTTTGTATGGGTGGGCGAGGAGCTCACTCCACCAGTACAGTGGTACTGACACCCACACAGTTTCCATATGCAGGCACAGGTAGAAGCTCGTGGCGCGGAGCTCGCTTGGATGCGTCGAGGCACGGAGTTCCTTGGTAATTCGAAGCGTGCGGCCGCATGGATTCGAAGACTTATACGGGACATAATATATGGACATCGCCTTCCGAAGCTTCTGCTGGATCGACAATATGTATCGAGAGATGAGAGAGAGCTGAGCGATTTATAATGTGAGACGAGTGTATTTGAGTGATTGTAATCTTGGCCTTGTGCCCCCAATGTAACCGTTGTTTCAATATCAATAAAAGAGCTTCTTTGAATAACTTGTGTTTGTTCTAAATTTCCGCTGCGTGTTTAATGTCTCTGCTCGGGACTTCTGTGCGACGACCCCGTCGCCGCCGCTGTAATCGGCCGTTATGGAACCCGCCTTGCACGGGCGCAATCTAGACTCGTGCGGCATCACGCCTTAGCGAGGACGATCGCTCCTACGGGAGCGGGGCGTGACATAATGGTATCAGAGCTCGGCTTTACGTCCTTGGACTACCGATTGAATTCTTTAACTTTGTTGTTTCCGAGAACTCTGAATGTTGCTTCCGCAAGTTGTTATCGTTGGTGCGCTCTCTCTCAAATATTCCTCGGCATGTCCATACAATAAGTCTAATATTTTCAAAAGCTCGTACAAGCGTTCAATCGAACTAATCGATAGGTGGTAGCCTTTGGGCCGAACGGTGCCGACCTTGAGTTGATAGAAAATGCGTGCTGAAGTTAGCAAGTCGTATGCGTGCTTAACGAGTACTACGTCGACATTATAAAATGAGCACGCAAAGTCAGAGTATAGTCCATACGGGATGGTTATGCATACGGCCTTTTGGCTAAGTTGTGTTTCGTATCGCGCACCTCGACTTATTGGTACAAACGAATTGCGAGTGATATCAAGTATCGCTCGATCGGAAACGGAAATACACTTGGAGTGTATATCGATAGGAACGTTATCAGACTAACGCTTAGGCGTACACGAAGGATTGATTGGGATTTGAGGATTGTGCGAACGACTTAGTACGTCGATACGAACGTAATTGAGGACTAAATCGGATGGCTCGAACCCGAGTGGTGTATGGATGTTATAGAAATTGTTCGAGCAGAACCAGAGGAGTTACGGATAGTACGAGTATGTCGACAAGCGATGATATCGCAAAGCCTTAGAACGAGTAGCGCTTAGATGGTCATGATTCGAAAGTCGCAAACGTGATACCGTTCGAACGATTTGTAAACGATAGTGCGAATTATGAAATGGTTGAATGGAAATTCTAAACGATAGAATAAATGGATGACTTGATTGAAGAAATTGATACGGATAGTATACGAAAAGTTAGCACGACGAGAAGATAGCGTGTACGAAAGGTTTGACTTTGAAGTTACGCAAACGACTCTGAGGATTGAAATCGATGTGCTCGATGGTTTGAGTTAGCAAGGAATGATGTGAATTAAAGAAATACGTAGTCGATGACTTAAGATCGACGGATAAACGATACATGAATTAGGGTTGAAGAAATTGATGATGTAAACGATTCGAGTAGATAATCCTGTCGGACGATAGCATCATTCGCACGACTCAGAATTCGTTGCAAACAAAGATCGTCAGGTTACGTATATCGTCGATGGTATTGAGGCGTATCAAAGATGATATGCGATAACTCGGGGGTACTCTGACTCGGTGAATGACGATCGTGTAAGTGCTATTATTCGGTTGGACGCTATACTTAGTACTTTGGATTAAAGTGATCGTATTTTGATGGTTACGCGGATAACCACAGCGTCGATGATCTAGTCTTGTACGAGCGCAACTCTAGCCTCGCACATGCGTTGCGTCGGATTTGGGGCGATCATTCCGCGTGAGCGCTGACATGGTGATTCATGTCGCAGGAATGATCGAACTTGGAAAAATTTGGATACAGCAACTTCGATTGTCTCGACTTGTTGGTTTGATGCAAATGATTGACGAATGGATGAAACTTGAGGATTGAGTAGGTCCAATCCGCGCATCGAGAATGAACGAGTCTAGACACGAAACAAGAGTTACGTCCCGATGAGAATGATTATCTCGCTAGAGCGTGCATGGTGATTCGTGCCTACCGTGGATAATCTGACTCGCGTGAGATCGGGGCGCAATATTTTGTTAAGTCAAGACGACCTTGTGATCGATTACGTGAATTGGAATAGATGATTTCAGAAATGTGAAATATAAAAACGGCTTGATGAACGAACGATATTATGACGTGAAATTGGTTAAAACGTGAGTTATCGTAGGATGGCTTTACTGACTCGTACCCCGTGCGACGAATACTGGTATGTACGTAGGGAATCGATGCTCGATGTTTAGAAATCGGAGTGATGAGAGCTTGGGTAGAAAATCCCGTACCATCGATTTGGCTTGACCTTAGGATGGGGTCAGTGTTGATATCGTTGTTTGGGAACTATGATTCCAGTACTGACGAAAGACATAGCCTAGCGGTTAGGCAGACGTCCTGGTGCGGAACGATAGGAATTGTGGAAGCACCACTCATGAGGCTCGGTTGACATGCATGTATATCAGGGACGCCCGAATATGTGCACGATCCTACTCGAGTGGTGATGGCGGATTCTCTATCGCGAGGCTTGAATGAAATGCATGTATTTTGGGGACGCCTGGAATATGTGCACGATCCAACTAAGTGATACGTTGAATCAAGTGAGACTTGAGGAACGAAAAAGTGTCGAGGATTTTGAAATTGTGAGTTTTGAAGAAATGTTGATGGTAATGCGATCATGATTTGAGTCGAGTTCGAATGTTGGTTGATCGGTTGGTGTGCCTTATGACTAAGTTAAGCGATAAGCGCGAGCATGGCTCGGAATCGAAGAAACACGTAGACGGAGAGTGTACGATTAAGTCTTGGCCATAGAAATGGTAGGATGGTTTGCCTTCAGGAAAGTCTCGAGGACGAGACTTGTTCTGAGTGGTGTATGATGTAGTGCCCCGTCCCGCAAAGTCAATCGGAGGAATTGAAACGCTGACGGCGTTCGGACTTAGCTTGCAACGGCGACTCGAAGACATCGCTCTGGTGGGGGAGTTTCGGTGAACTCGCTTCATCTTAGCCTTCACTTAATAATTCGTTTGTTTTCAACTTGCACAAGTAGGCTAATATAAAAGCTACGAACGCACATAGCTAAGGGAGTAATCCCGACCCGTCGGAATGTCTTAGAACATGGAAAATGGTCCCGCGATCTCAATAGAAATCAGCTCAGCGTGCTTTTAAAACGACACTCGATCCTTCGTCCCGCAGCTTGGGAGAGGGAAAAGTTGGTATTCGACACAAACGATGAGTTAGCCTAAGTCATAGGCGTCGCCCGCGTAAATGCTCGATAAAGCATGCACGTTTCCACTGCGCAAGGCTTGGCATAGCCTTGGCTCGTCCCTCAGGTTAAGTTGTAAGCTTGAGTAAGTTAGGCAAAGTTATGCCGATCGACCTAAGTCATTCTAAGTGCCGTCCCGCTCGTTCTGCGGTTGTCAAGTCAAATAGTCCCACGATTTTACGGGCCGTCATATAACGTATGACTTGGGTGATGGCATCGCGTAAGACAGAAGTCAGTTAAAGGCATGAGCCACGGTTGGCACGATGTAAAGTTAGCCACGGTCCATGGCACGTAAGGAATACGTTTTGTTCAAGTTAAGTTGGAAGGCTACGTAGTAGTCGTTCCCTCGAGTTCAAAGTAGTTCGAGGCGGTCCCTCGGTTGGGAGTCTCACGTTCCTATCCACGTTAAGTATTCGAGGCGGTCCCTCGGTTGGGAGTCTCGCGTTTCTATCCACATTGAGTATTCGAGGCGGTCCCTCGGTTGGGAGTCTCGTGTTCCTATCCACGTTAAGAAATTCGAGGCGGTCCCTCGGTTGGGAGTCTCGCGTTCCTATCCACGTTAAGAAATTCGAGGCGGTCCCTCGGTTGGGAGTCTCGCGTTCCTATCCACGTTGAGTATTCGAGGCGGTCCCTCGGTTGGGAGTCTCGCGTTCCTATCCACGTTAAGAAATTCGAGGCGGTCCTTCGATTGGGAGTCTCGCGTTCCTATCCACGTTAAGAAATTCGAGGCGGTCCCTCGGTTGGGAGTCTCGCGTTCCTATCCACGTTATGAAGTTCGAGGCGATCCCTCGGTTGGGAGTCTCGCGGTCCTGAGGCACGTTATGCCAAGTGTGATTCAAGCACGAGTTGCTAAGTATAATTCCAGTCGTACCAACAAATAGGCCATGCATTTACGTGAGTCTAGATGTCTCATAGGTGCGTGGTCATTGGACACCTTGTCGACAAGGATTTCTGCCTAGACTGGTTATACGCCGGGGCACCGGGCCCAGTCGTCCTAGGAGGTAGACGTTATAGTAGCGCATGCCTTTATTGCGTGGGTAGTCGAGGGCTTTCCATGGGGCTAGCTACATTGCATCGAAGGACCCGTCGCCTACCCGAGCTATGTCCGCGATGGCTTGTCGTGCCAGTGGCCTTTCATATAGATAATCGGCGTGCTAAGCAGCGAATCCGCATGCACGATGTCGGTCATAACAAAGGAAGTATAAGCACGGTATGCGCTGAATAGTTGAAATGTGTGCTCGGTTGCACCCAAAGTATTATAAAGTCTACGTTTCGGCTATACATAAAGACACGTGCTTCGGCACGAGATATGGCATCGTACTCGAGTTCTCAATACCGGTTGTACAAGTTGGTTAGTCGTTGCGCGTTAAGTTGAGAAGGGTCGTAAGGTGAGTTTGGATAAGTCAGGTTACGCTGCGAGGCACGGCCTCGATGTTTGAGGCAACGGGCAAGTATTTGATACGACCTAGTCGTTACGTCCAAGAGTATAGTACGAAAGATAAGTATGAGTCGATACGTTGACAATGCAAGCACGAGAAAGGTCTAGAGGCAAAGTATGGGTACGTTATTAGTGCAAGGCACGAAGATGGTCTAAAGACACTAAATAGGTCGAGCGTCGGTCCTAAAATCGATCCTAAGGCAAGACTAGAAAGACAATCGTAAAAGGGGGCTTGTATTGCACAAAGTAAAATAAACGTGTCAGTTTTGTATGGATGGGCGAGGAGCTCACTCCACCAGTACAGTGGTACTGACACCCACACAGTTTCCATGTGCAGGCACAGGTAGAAGCTCGTGGCGCGGAGCTCGCTTGGATGCATCGAGGTATGGAGTTCCTTGGCGATTCGAAGCGTGCGGCCGTATGGATTCGAAGACTTATACAGGACATAATGTATGGGCATCGCCTTCCGAAGCTTCCGCTGGATCGACAATATGTATCGAGAGATGAGAGAGAGCTGAGCGATTTGTAATGTGAGACGAGTGTATTTGAGTGATTGTAATCTTGGCCTTGTGCCCCCAATGTAACCGTTGTTTCAATATCAATAAAAGAGCTTCTTTGAATAACTTGTGTTTGTTCTAAATTTCCGCTGCGTGTTCAATGTCTCTGCTCGGGACTTCTGTGCGACGACCCCGTCGCCGCCGCTGTAATCGGCCGTTATGGAACCCGCCTTGCACGGGCACAATCTAGGCTCGTGCGGCATCACGCCTTAGCGAGGACGATCGCTCCTACGGGAGCGGGGCGTGACAGACGGCTCAGAACATACTCAACGGGGCGTTTCCCGAATGCGATCGGGTTTGCCGCACGGGCAACTCGGGTGTCGCCGGCGAGGCCGGGAACCGACTGAAGGGGCCGTCGCATCGGCAGTTGGCTGCACGGAAGCAGGGAGCCTGCCGAGGCTAGCGGGTCCAAAACCACTCACGTGCCGACACGGCCGCACCCGGGGCTGCCGTACGCTGCCCGAATCGTACCCCCGCGGGGAGCCGTATGGCTCGACCCGCGGGAGCACAAATCGGGTCAGC
>JANAVB010021996.1:5298448-5303448 GCA_029216955.1 Iris pallida
ATACATGAGTAACGAACTGGCTATTATTATTAACACAAAGAATTGAATGAAATACTGATTCATGTACATTCTGTATAACTGCTGCTGTTGCCTATTCCTTATAAACAATGAAAGAAAGAATATTGTCCCTATGAAATGAATGAAATGCTGCAGGTCCTATCGAGATGAATGAAATATTATTTGTTCCTCTTAGAAAGGAATGATATGAGAAATATTGCAATGATTGATACAATAAGAAATGATGAGGCTTGGGATCATTGAGATCACCAAGTGAACAGGTGGAAATATTGGAAAGATGAGATGATGAACTGTTGCCTTTACATATCTTATTATTGTATCATGCGACTTCGAACACGATCGAGTCGGACACGCATTCGCATGACCATAGACGTACTTGTATACAAGGATTTCCTCGAACGGTACCCGCGGCGGTGGGATCGAGTCGGCCTAGGAGGAATTGGTGCTTTGGTAGCACGGTATTGGGATCCTCATTCGGGCTCGCAACCTGGTGAAGGGCACATCCCATACCTTACGAAGTCCTATATGGCACGTCGATATGGTGCACAACCACCAGTGGTCATGTAGTCAGGATGCATGCTAACGAATGTTTTGTGCAGACAGAGTAAGTATATCATATTATCCTGTATTGTATGCAGGTATGAGGGAATTGGCTATCGGTAAGAAATCACTTAAATATGATACATGCAGTATATGTTGGTTGAATGGTCTGCTTAATCATATGCTAAACAAGTTAATGATATGATGTTGCCTTTAAATGAGAACTTGCTTAACATGTTAACTTCAGTATACTAGAAAGATGCCTTGCTATGAACATTGCTCAACCATAACATACATGCTAAGTGATGCTTGAAGTGAGAACTGTTATAACATGTTAAAGATGTTAATGTTAACGATGCCTCAATGATGCCTTTGTATGATAATACCAAGAATGCTAAATGATATGTCCACATGAATGCCACTAAGAATATGTTTACATGCTTCACTCTGATTATTGCCCATGAATTGTAAACTGATGCTAGGCCAAGTAGAAAGATCATTCTCATAAATGCTTGCTTAAATGATCACTTTAATGTTGGTTTATGTGAGTGGGTTGGATTCTGCTCGCCAGTACATAGATGATGTGCTGACCCACGTTTTGTGGGCAGGTGCTCGTGCTTGGAATGTTCTACACACGGAGATTGGTTTGATTGGTCCCGCGGCATCGAAGATTTGTTGGGCATACAGAAGCTCTCCTTGTACAAGATGATGTCTTCGGTTTATAAAGGACATAATGTATGGAACATTGTAATCAGTTGTACCAGTGAGATTGTAAGCCAAGTCGGTATATCGAGTTGTAATCCATTGTATCCAAATATCAAATGTAAGCTGTATAGTATTGTTCAGTTGGTTTCCAATGTAAAGAGAGATGTACTGTAATCATTGTACTTCAATACAAGTCTTGTACTCTTCTTCAATTATCAATAAAGAGAACAAAGTTCTATATATCTCTGTGTAGCTTCAAGTTACTCTTTTTCTCCGCTGCTATAAAGAAGTGATGTACTTCTATTCAATAAGAAAGATTGTCCTCATTAAATTCAATTTATCTGCTTCTGCCGCTGCGATGTGTTCCTATTTGAAGAATAATCGATTATGTACCATCTTTGCCTTGTACAAGTGCAATACCAGACTTGTACGGCATCACGCCCAAGCGAGGACGATCGATTCCAAGAGATAAAATATGTGAAGAAATGACTCTACGAATCGGGGCGTGACAGTAGAGCTGTGGACTGCCTCAAAGCTTTCTTTTATTTCAAGTCAAGTTCAAGTTTCTTTTCCTTCTGAAGGTGTCTTTCAATTCCAGCTTGTAATAAAGGAATATCATGTATGGGCATTGTGGCTATTTTCAAAAGAGTGTTTCAAGGAAAATCTTGTAGCCAAATTATAAGGCAAATCTGAGTTACAAATCTTTGTACTTGTATTCCAATCAAGCTATCAATAAAATGAGTATTTCCATTTCAAATCTCTGTGTTCAATATTTGGTTTTCTGCAATGGGTGCGTGCGTGTGTTTTGCTTAACTAATGGGTGCGTGCGTGTGTTTTTGCTTGACTAGTTATTTTGTGCAGGTACATGGCCCTGTGCAAGCGCAACTTAGGCTTGCACGGCATCACGCCTTAGCGAGGACGATCGATCCCGCAGGGATCCAGGCAAGACGGACGACCCTAGCGGGATCGGGGCGTGACAAAGTGGTATCAGAGCACAGTTTTACGTCCTTGGCCTCTTGCAAATATCGTTTTCAAAAAAGTATATAAAGTACTTTGACGGCTTTCAAAAGTGTCCCGATTTTGAGTTATGAAAACCAATGCCCCATACAATAAGTCCATAATATTTTATGAGACTGACAGAAGTTATACTATTTTGTAGAGAAATGGCTCCTCCTCGTGCATCTGGCTCGACCGATCCGGTAGAACGGATCATGAGAATGTTAGAGCTGCAAAGGCAGGATAGTGAGGAAAATAACCAAATACACCAGGCCCAAGCGGCTGCCCAACAAAAGCAGTTGGATGCCTTGACCCAGCTTGTCACGGCGCTTGCGGCAAATCAAAATGCCACCGCAGCGACGGAACAGACGAAAACGCCCGAGATCGAGCCCGTAGAGGGTGATGAGCCCCAGCCAGCGCAAAGGCACACTGTCTTTAGGCCAAAGGACTTCTTGGACGCGAAACCTCCAGAATTTGAAGGCAGGACGTCACCCGACAAGGTGATGGACTGGATAGATAAAATGGAGAGTCTGTTCGCGTTCATAGGAGTTCCAAGTAGCAAAAAGGTAGTTTATGCCGTTATGCTCCTACGGCTGCGGGCGAAGGATTGGTGGAAGACGAAGAAGCCGGCGCTACTCGCAACGGCTAAGAATGGGAAGATCTCATGGGCCTCCTTCAAGAAGGCATTTCTGGATCAATATCTGCCTCCAGCCATGAGCAAGAAGATGGAGGATGACTTCATCACACTGAAACAGGGAGATATGTTCGTGGAGGACTATGAATCCGAATTTGCTAAACTAGCAAATTTTGCCGCTGCTTTGCTCCCTACGGAACAGTCTCGCATAAATCGATTCGTTGATGGTCTGAATAACAACATCCAGTTAAGTGTGCTGAATCGAGAATACGGGTCCTATTCTCAAGCATTTGAAGTGGCGCTACAGGTGGAACAATTCCAACAAAAGAAGGCGTCAGCAAAGACGCAGAACAGTCGGAATCAGCCCGCCAAAAGATATCATGACGGGGAGAAAAAGACTGACGGAGAAAAGAAGACTGGCGGGGAACAATATAATAAGCCCGTATGCGCTTTCTGCGGTAGGCATGGACACACAAAGGAAGTTTGCCGTTCTGCCAACGGAGAGTGTTTCAACTGTGGTCAAAAGGGCCACCGTGCTATAAATTGCCAGAATAAGAGAGTTCGGCCGCTGAACAACAACGACACTGAAGAGCGGGGGCAGCTGCCAGGCCCACCGCCCCTTCGAGACCACCCGAAGAACCAGCCACAGCGGACTAATGCGCGCGTCTACAATCTCTCCACGTTGCTTGACCCAGAATGCAACACTAGTGGAGGTGAGTTTTGTTTCTTAAGTTTTGAGGACAAAACTTTTTCTCAGTGGGTTATTATGAAGTGCCCCGCTCCTCGCGGTCCACTATGTAATACCTACGGCTTGCTGACTCAGTCTCGAACTGAGTCTTTGGTGAAACCTTTGCCGGTATCGATTGATCACGGATGAAATACAATGAACCTTTCCAATTGATGGATTGGCTTCTATTGAAATGAATCCAAGAGTTTACTGAATGTTTTCTCTTCGCTGCTTGGTTTTGATGAATGCGTTTTCGTGTTGGTTTTCGATGATTGGTTTTCATTGTTCGCTTTCATCGCATTTCGCATTCATTTCGAATCTTGAGAGAAAGAGACGAAGTATGCTAATCAACTATTGGTGCCATTGTAGGCCGCGTGAATTGTTCGTGAACGGTGCGTGAAGTCCCTCCTTATCTCAACTAAGATTCATCTCGGTGAGTTGCTTGAACCGGGCTTGCATTTATTTGTACGCCCAAATAAAAATGATCTCTAGTCTACTCTGTTGCCTTGTCCCTGTGAT
Organism: Iris pallida; assembly: GCA_029216955.1. NCBI lineage: Eukaryota > Viridiplantae > Streptophyta > Magnoliopsida > Asparagales > Iridaceae > Iris > Iris pallida. The sequence goes on from JANAVB010021996.1 coordinate 5,302,588, forward strand.
CAACGATGCCTCAATAACAAAAGATAAGAGAAGATAATGAATGAATCATATGTAAAATGGAACTGTCGCTTGCTTGCTTCAATATGAACTGTATGCTCTTATGAATTGCCTAAAAGAGATAGCTCGGTATGGAAATCACGGCTTGACCGTGCAAGAAGAAGAAGAGAATGGAAATGGTTACAAGTTGCTAGGCTCATGCATGGTAGAATTATCTGATAGCTGCATTCGCATTGGTCTAGACAACTTGTGCACAAGGAGGTAATCTCTCGATCGATTCTGGGGGCACCTGGAGTCGATCGGCCTAGGAGAGAACAGGACACTTGGGGCTAGAAGTCCCCGCAGAAAAAGGGTGTTAGTCTATTAGTAGTTGGGCAAGAAGTTCCGATTGCTAGTAATGGGAATACCCATGGACCACAATAGTTAGGTTCATGCATATATAGATAGAGATTTATTGCAAGCCTAACATGCAGGGACGGAAATGAGAATGTTTAATATATGCAAATTGTGCTAACCTATTTTGTGCAGGGATGACTATCGGCGTTGGTAAGTTGGCTATGAATTTTCTGCTGTCATATTTCTTATGAATTGTTAAAAAGAACCTAGACAAGTAGAAAGAGCACTAGTAAATATGTAGCTTCACATGTTGAATTAGTGCAGATATTTGTGAGTTTCGGCGAAGAGCCGCTCGCCAGTACATGATGTGTGCTGACCCACGTTGTGGGCATCCTTTTTAGAAAGCAAAGGAGACAGGGAGATTTCAAGGAGGCACTAAAGCTCGTCTAGCCCAGTAGAGCTGCGGACTGCCTCAAAGCTTTCTTTTATTTCAAGTCAAGTTCAAGTTTCTTTTCCTTCTGAAGGTGT
>JANAVB010021996.1:5308448-5310948 GCA_029216955.1 Iris pallida
ACTTGAGGGTTCCTCGATCCCGTGCGGCCGACAGGACCTGTCAGGCCCACGCCGTGCACAGAAATTATTCGTGCGCACAGAAACTGCTGCAACGCTTCCATTCCCCTGTCTCGTGCCGCCGATAGGGACTGTCAGGCCCACGCCGTGCACAGAAATTCTTCGTGTGCACAGAAACTGCAACAACGCTCGCATTCCTCTGTCCTGTACGGCCGATAGGCCCCGTCAAGCCTATGCCGTGGGCAAAAATTGTAGCACGACAGAAAACACCGTAAATCGTCGCGCAAGCAAAATTTGCAAGCGTGCGCTCGCTAAATGGTCGCGATCGTACAGCAGTTCGACGCGCCGTGCACCCCCCGTGCGCGCGCGCGACGAACATCCCCCCTTCACCACCTACTCCCCTATAATAGGTTTGCAGTTTTATTGTGGGGATGATTCTAGGGGACCAAAGTGCTTGAGGAGCATGTCATTTTTTGCGCACAGCCACTGGCCGCTCCCGTGCTCGCCGATGCAGCCTGTCAGGCCCACACCGTGGACAGGAATCTGCCGTGGGGCAAACGAAGTGCCACGAGGCACACAAACCGCAGCATATGCCTGCCCGGTCGATCCCGTGCGGCCGATAGGGCATGTCAGGCCAATGCCGTACATAGAAAATCTTTGTACGCGCAGAAACTGCTGCAACGCATGCGTTTCTGTGTCTCGTGCGGCCGATAGGGCCTGTCAAGCCCACGCCGTGCACAGGAATTGTTCGTGTGCGCAGAAACTACTGCAACGCTTGCATTCCTCTGTCCCATACGGCCGATAGGGGCTGTCAGGCCCACGCCATGCATAGAAATTTTTGTGCACACAGAAACTGCTGTAATGCTTGCGTTTCTGTGTCCCGTACGGCCGATAGGGCCTGTCAGGCCCACGCCGTGCACAGGAATTCTTTGCATGCGCAGAAACTGGTGCACCGCTTGCATTTCTGTGTCCCGTGCAGCCGATAGGGCATGTCAGGCCCACGCCGTGCACAGGAATTCTTTGTGCACGCAGAAACTGCTACAACGTATGCATTTCTGTGTCCCGTGCGGCCGATAGGGCCTGTCAAGCCCACTCCGTGCACAGGAATTGTTCGCATACGTAGAAACTACTGCAACGCTTGCATTCCCCTGTCCCGTGCGGTTGATAGTGCCTGTCACGCCCACGTCGTGCACAGAAACTGTTTGCGTGCCCAGAAACTGCAGCAACTCATGGGGTCCTCCGTCCCGTGTGGCCGATAGGGCCTGTCTGGCCCACGCCGTGCACAGAAAATCTTCGTGCACGCTGAAACTGCTGCAACGCATGCGTTTCTGTGTCCCGTGCGGCCGATAGGGCCTGTCAGGCACACGCCATGCACGGAAATTCTTCGCATGCGCAGAAACTGCTGCAACGCTTGCGTTTCCGTCCCCCGTGCGGCTGATAGGCCATGTCAGTCCCACGCCGTACAGGGACACTGGTTGCGTGTGCAGTAACTGCTGCAACTTGAGGGTTCCTCGATCCCGTGCGGCCGACAGGGCCTGTCAGGCCCATGCCGTGCACAGAAACTGCTGCAACGCTTCCATTCCCCTGTCCCGTGCGGCCGATAAGGACTGTCAGGCCCACGCCGTGCACAGAAATTCTTCATGTGCACAGAAACTGCAACAACGCTCGCATTCCTCTGTCCTGTACGGCCGATAGGCCCCGTCAAGCCTACGCCGTGGGCAAAAATTGTCGCACGACAGAAAACGCCGTGAATCGTCGCGCAAGCAAAATTTGCAAGCGCACGCTCGCTAAATGGCCGCGAGCGTGCAGCAGTTTGACGCACCGTGCACCCCCCGTGCGCGTGCGCGACGAACATCCCCCCTTCACCACCTACTCCTCTATAATAGATTTGCAGTTTTATTGTGGGGATGATTCCGGGGGACCAAAGTGCTTGAGGAGCTTGTCATTTTTTGCGCACAGCCGCAGGCCGCTACCGTGCTCGCCGATGCATCCTGTCAGGCCCACGCCGTGGGCAAAAATCTGCCGTGGGGCAAACGAAGTACCGCGAGGCACACAAACCGCAGCATGTGCCCGCCCGGTCGATCCCGTGCGGCCGATAGGGCATGTCAGGCCCACGCCGTACATAGAAAAACTTTGTACGTGCAGAAACTGCTGCAACGCATGCATTTCTGTGTCCCGTGCGGCCGATAGGGCCTGTCAAGCCTACGCTGTGCACAAGAATTGTTCGTGTGCGCAGAAACTACTGCAACGCTTGCATTTCTCTGTCCCGCACGGCCGATAGGGCTGTCAGGCCCACGTCGTGCATAGAAATTTTTGTGCACACAGAAACTGCTGCAATGCTTGCGTTTCTGTGTTCCGTACGGCCAATAGGGCCTGTCAGGCCCACGCCGTGCACAGGAATTCTTTGCATGCGCAGAAACTGGTGCACCGCTTGCATTTTTGTATCCCGTGCAGCCGATAGGGTATGTCAGGCCCACGCCGTGCACAGGAATTCTTCGTGCGC
>JANAVB010021996.1:5315948-5318448 GCA_029216955.1 Iris pallida
TCCACGGTGGTTCATGAATCACCATGCAACGCTCCCGTGGAATAATCATTCTCATCGCGGCGTAACTCTTGTTTGAGTTTAGACTAACTCATTCTCGATACGCGGATTGGACCTACTCAATCCTCAAGTTCAATCATCACACACACAGATTTATTCTCGAGTTTACCTTCGCATCAAACCACAAATCGAAGCAATCAAATTGCCACGCCATCCAAGTTCAATCATTCCCGCTGTATGAATCACCATATCAGCGCTCACGCGGAGTGATCGTCCTAATCCGGCGTGACGCATGTGCGAGGCTGGAGTTGCGCTCGCATAAGACATGAGCGTCAACGTTGTGGTTGTCAACGAAGCAAACCCAAGCATTCTCATTTTCATCCAAGCCAAATCAATTCAACAGTCTGACCGTCATGCGTTCAACTAGAAAATCCTCGAGCCAAGTCTATCTTTTCCTCGACATATTTTTAACATCCCAAGTATAGCATCCAGCGGAACAATAACATTTGCACGACCGTCATTCGCCGAGTCAGAGTACCCCCGAGTTATCGTATATCGATCTTTGATACACCTCAATACCATTGACGATATGCGTAACCTGACGATCTTCCTTTGCAACCGATTTCGAGTCGTGCATTGATGCTGTTGTCCGAGTTGGATATTCCACAATTTCATTTAATATTCAAGATCAAGTTCAACTGCTATTCCTCAAGCTAGTTTTAAGATCGTTGTTTAAACTCAAATCGCAATTCATCTGATTTAATCCGAAATCGTACGCGCGATCATCTAAGTTTTCTCGACCAAGACCATTCATTTTCATTCATCGTTCCGAATCATTTTCTAACTTGCATTGCCCATTCACAAGTTGTCCGAATGACATCTCGTTCGGGACATTCGAAGTCACGGTCAACTAAGCATGACGCGTTCTAAGGCTTTGCGCGATCGCATCGTCTCGCCGATGTACTCGTTGTGTTTCATAATCCTAAATTTTCGCTCGAATGATTTTCCAAGAACATCCATACACCACTCGGATTCGAGCCACTCGACTAGTCGTCGACACTCATTTATATTCTTCTCCGAACCTATCACATACACCACTCAGGCTCAAGCCATCCGATTCTAGTCCTCAATCACATTCGCGTCATGCGCTAAGACACCCTTCAGATTCGTTCGACGAATCTCTAGCGTAATCGCTCACGTCGCCTCGACGTACTAAGTCGTTCGCACTAATCCTCAAAATCCAAGCCAATCTTTCGTGCATGCCTAAGCGTTAGTTTGATAGCGTTCCTATCGATATACACTCTAAGTGTATCTCCGTTCCCGACCGAGAGGTACTTGATATCGCTCGCAACTCGATTGCACCAGAAGTCGAGGTGCGTGACACACGGCACAACTTAGCCAAAAGGCCGTGTGCATAGCTATCCCGTGCGGACTATATTCGAGTTCGCATGCTCACTTATCCTCGTTCAAGCGATAATCGATCTCACTCGCAACTCGTTTGCACCAGAAGGTCTAGGTGCGCGATACTCTGCACAACTTAGCCAAAAAGGCTGCGTGCGTGCCCATCCCGTTCGAACTATACTCGGGTCTCGTGTACTCGTTTACTATCGTCAGCGTAAGCTTATTCAAGCACGCCTCGCGTTTGCTAACTCTTAGCATCGATTCCGTCCAACTCAAGTCCGTCGTGGTTTGGCACAAAGGCCTTCGCCTATCAGTCCCGATCACCCGAGTACTTATACGAGCTTTCAAAAATTTTAGACTTATTGTATGGAACATCCCAAGGCACAACGAGAGAGAGAGCGCACACTTCTTTTGTAACCAACCGAGCTTTCAAAACTGAGAAAATTGAATGAAGTCCAAGGACGTAAAGCCGTGCTTTGATACCAATATGTCACGCCCCGCTCCCGTAGGAGCGATCGTCCTCGCTAAGGCATGATGCCGCATGGACCGAGGTTGCGCCCGTGCAAGGCCAAGTCCAGAAACGGCCGATTTGAGCTAGGCCACAGAGTCGTACAGAGTGTCCCCATTGCAGCGGAAAGTAAATAAATACAAGTAGAAGCAAATTCGATCTCTTTATTGATATTCACGAAGGTTACAAGCGACGCTAGGCCGATATTACAAATCGCTCAAGCTCTCTCTCTGAAACCTAAAAGGCGTGCCAAGTGGCTTACAAGATGGAATGATACATGGCGATGTTCCAATATATTATGTCCTGTATATGGTGCTCAGCTCCTTGCAACGCTCCAAGGCTCAAGAGATAGCTTCGCACCTTAGCACGTACGAGGAAAGCTCCGCACCCGCCGACGTCTTCTGCTTCCTGCAAGCAGACTGTGGGGTTATCAGTACATTGTTATGCACTGGTGGGGAGGCTAGCTCGCCCACAATGCTATCATTACCAAACACGTTGCATTTACTTTCGTACACCGACTATCATTCATTGTCTTTCTAATCTTGCCTTAGGGTCAATTTCATGGCACATATCATGACCTATCTCGTGTTGCAG
>JANAVB010021996.1:5325948-5338448 GCA_029216955.1 Iris pallida
TCGTACGGGCAGTTTCTGCCGCGCACCCGCGTCCCGTGGCCTCGCACGGGAGCTCCGCACAAGGGTTCGTGGTGCAGCAGCGGGCCTTGCTGCACCGGACGCGTCAACGATAGGGTCGTGGGGGATTTCGTTCGCACAGCATCCCGTTTTGCCCGCAAAGCCGTACCTACTCAAAATTTGTTGTGCCGCCCAAATTTCAGCTCAACTCGCTTCCCCCTATAATAGATTTGCAGTTTTATTGTTGGGCTGACTCCGGGGTACCAAAGTGCTTGAGGAGCTTGTCATTTTTGGGAAAAACGTGCCCAACCTCCCACTCGGTCGGGAGGGTTCGAAACTGGCACGAGTTACGGCAGATTCTGTCGCACGGGCTGAGAGCTGCGTGCCGTGCGCAGAAACAGCTGCAACGCCTCACCTCGCGCTGGGACGCGAGCGAGGAGGGCGGCCCGTGCAGCCGTTCCATGCGCTGGTCGCCTCAGCGCGCCGCCGCGAGCCCGTGCTCGCCGATGCAGCCTGTCAGGCCCACACCGTGGGCAGAAACTGCCGTGCGACAGAAAACGTCACGAACCGTCGCGTACCCAAAGCCAGCAAGTGCCCGGTCGCTGGACGGCCGTACGCGGGCAGCCGTTCGACGCGCCGTGCACCTCCCGCACGCACGAGATTGTGGCGCGCGACGAACATCCCCCCTTCACCACCTACTCCCCTATAATTTTTTTTTTTATCTAGAGACTTCAAGTAGAAGCTCATCTGTGTCTTCCAAGAAGTATAGTTCTTTTTTTTTAACTAAATAAGAGATTTTATTGAAGACAAAAGGAAGCCAGAAGCTCCAATAGGCGCTGGTTACACAAAATCCAGGCGGCCTACAAAGTGTAGGGGGCCCCACAAAAAGCTAAAACCAAATGCTCCACATGGAGCAGCAAATGGCATTCAAAATTCCCAAAGGCCAACAAAATGTGGGGCCTCCACACCCACAAAAGCTAAAAAAGCTACTGAAGCTCCAAGGAGCACAAAATAATCACCTGGGAGCTAGCCCACGTGAGGAAGCAAAGTAAAGAGAGTAGCAACACATGCCCACTCATAAACAAATGGACACAGCAGCCTGAAACATACGTTGGAAGCAAACCAACGTAAAAATTAATCCTGAAGCAACACACGCCAAATAGCAAAATGCTCTAGCAGCAGTTCACGAAATAGAATCTCGACGGCCGCCGAACCCAGTAAGAACGAAGAATTAGTTTACTAATCGCCGAAAATAGTTAGTCGCACCGCGACCGGAAGATCTAAGGTGTGGAAGAAGCTCTTGCTTTCTTTGGTAGATAGAGCCAAAGTCAGTAGAGCTTTTGCCGCGCCATCATCTCCAATCCGTGTGTCCGCCCAAATGTAGTCCGTAGGTAGTAGTGATTTGATTTTCCTGATTTTGTAGGTGTTGTTCCAGGGAATTTTTGATCTACCCGAGCAGTAGTCCTTGAGTTTAGAATTATGGAGCTTAATATCTTTGATTTGTAGGTCCCTGTCTTTAGCCATTAGCAGCGCCATCAGGAGGAAGTCGCTATCCTCGTGAGATTGAAAGCCGTTGTCGACATAAGCAGTGAAGGCGAGTCCCATAGTCCCCGTAGCATCCCGTATGATACCCCCACCAGCCGAGTGAGTCTTGCCGCTTGAAGTAGCCATGTTAAGTTTCATCCCCGTCCTTGGCGGAGTCCAAATCGGATTGGGACAGCTGCTACCACTCTTGAGAAGAGTCAAAGTTGACCCGTCCTTCTCCGCATTCATATTGTGAGCTCTCAACACCTGTTGCCAAAAGAAGTTAACACGCACAATAATATATTGATGATTAATTTTACCTTTGTCGAAAATAATCGCATTTCTCTGTTTCCAAATCTCCCAAAGGCATGTGCTAAAAACAATATTTCTACTGATGTTGTCCGATTTGTGAGATGGATTATTCCGAAGCCAGTTCTCCCCAAGTTGGATAAGAGTAGTCGAGTTGTTGGGGATTTGAAGCGCTTTAGCAAAATGGTCCCAAACCGCCGTCGCCGTCTCACTAGTGACAAATAGATGGTCTATCGATTCTTGTGATGAGGCGATACAACATACACATTTTGAGGCAAGTTTGAAACCCAATTTCCAGAGACGAGAATCCACTGGAATCGCGTTGTGTTCTAACCGCCATAAGAATGCTCCTATACGCGGCGGAATATATTTGTTCCAATAATACTTGCTCTAACCTGAAATAGGAAAACGAATTCTATAAAAATCCCAGAATGATGAGGTAGAAAACTCACCATCTTGTGACAGATTCTAGCATATACGATCGGGCTCATTGGAGATAATAATCTCATTGAGTATGTTGTTGGCCGCCGGAGTAAGGTATCTACGAACATCCACCATGTGACCCGCCCTATCATGAATATATGGAGAAGCAATAATCTGACGAATGCATGGGTTGTATCAAAAGCACTGTGGTTTGTCAATAGAGATCCCGCTCCAATTCGTCTCCCACCCACTCCAACAGTTTGGAGAAGATTTTTGGCTTCTTCAATTTGAATACAAGTATCGCTACTCCAAGCTTTCTGCCAATCCGCCTCCAACTTGTCAATGTCCTGCTGAAGTTGTCGAATTTTGATACGAACGTCCCCAAAAATTTTCCAGTTCCATTCTCTAAGCGCCGACCGCAGCCTCTTGAGTTTTAAGTGAAGAACCATCATAGGTTGACCCGTGCAAGGTAAGTTCCAGTTATCTTTCACGAAATCAGCGAAAGCCGGATACGAACACCACATCCGCTGAAATTTAAAAGGAGTCGCCTTCTTCATGTAATTCGAACGAGATATCAGAATAGGAGAGTGGTCCGAATGAATACGCGGGAGATGATACACAGAAATAGCCGGCCTGTTGATCAAGTAATTGGTATCCAGTAGAACTCTATCCAACCTCTCCCAAGTATTAGGTTTGTTCAGCAGACCATTACACCAAGTAAACGGGGAGCCAATGAAGCCTGCGTCGACGAGAGCAGCATCCTGTATGAATTTGTTGAATTGATTGACCGCCGTAGGATTAATGTTAGTAAGACCACGTTTCTTCCCGGCCGATGTAACCACGTTAAAGTCTCCGGCTAATATCCACGGGATCAAATTGTTGTTGGCAGTAATACTCAACGCCTGCCATAGCTCCCGTCTCTCCTTCATGCTACAGCTAGCGTAAACCACAGTCACCAGAATATACTCCGCCAAATTCTTGTCATAAATCTTACAAGTGATGAATTGTTGATGAATATCAGTCACCTGAACCTCTATATTACTACTCCAAAGAAGCCAAATATATTTGTTGTGCTCTCCCCCATGAGTCCAGTTGGTCATGTGAAGTTCCTGAGCAAGATCACTTATATTATCGCCCCCTATTTTTGGTTCCAAAATAGCAATCAAGTCAGTACAATAATTACGCTTAAGAGAGTTTAGAAAAATACGTATTTTCGGATCTCTGATGCCCCTCACGTTCCATACAATGGTGTTAAACATTAAATGGCACGTGAAGAGTTGTTGTTGGCGTCTCTATGTCGCCGAGTTATCATTTGACTAGAAGGATGGATTTCCTTCCTCGTTTTTTATGTCTTTGGCCCCTGACTGCTTTCCTCTAGCGGCACTTTTCCCAGTATTCGTCGTCTTCTCTTGGACCTTGTCTGAAGTAGCAACAGCTTCTTTAGGCGGGTCCTCCTTCACAACCTGTTTGTCCTTTCTTTGAGCTTTCCTGTCCTGCAAGTCGGCAGGTGTGTTCGCCGCTTCTTCGTCTACCTCTTCATATTGCTGCTTGGAGTTACTGTTGTTGTCTTCAGAATTATCCTCTCCCGTTTGCGGATCCGGATTCTCTATATCCTTAGTCCCCGTCATCTCCTCGTTGCCTCCCTTGTCTGCGGTACTCGCCGTCTTCTGCCGTCTCAAGGAGCCCCTAGCTAACTTCTCCGAAGCCATAAGTTTTTTGCTTTTAGCCTTGAAATTCTTTATGAGGTTCAACTCAATATCTTGAGATTCTCCGGATTCCGGGGATTGAGCTCCACGTAGATGATCCTAGAATTCTCTGATAGTGGAGTTAATACTGTAAATGTTCTGTTCCTGAACAAAAGAGGAACAATTCGATTCCTTGGGGGACCCCTCCCCCATCTCAGTTTCTTTATTGTGTCTCCTCTGTTCATTAGCCACGTCCAGGAGTCTTCCACTCGCTTCTTCTTCAAGTCTTGCATTGTATGCCCGGATAAAATTGTTGCAATCCCCGGTGATCTCCTTGAGAAAATCTGCCGGAGTATATGGCTCCTCATCCTGCTACGATTGTGTTAGGCTATTGAGATCTGCTGCTTCAGGAGGGTCAACAATCCTTTGTATCCCCAAGGACCTATCCCCGTCACTGACAGCCGAGTTAACTTGGCCACCCGCCATGTTCTTTCCTTGATCAGCATGCTCCTCCCTGATTGAACCCTTCGTCATCTGTGCCTGGATGATGTTGTTGCTATCCTCTATTTGATCCGCTATCTGGATGTCGGACTCACTCGACTCCACATCTATCTCGTTCTTAGTAGTTTCAGCTTCGCCGTTATCCTCTGCTAACAACGATTGAAACTTATTAGATAATTTTATTGAAGTCATACCTGAGTTAGTAACCTTGTTGCTCTGTTCTTTGTTGTTGCTCGACTCCCCGGGAGATTGGAAATGAATATGTTGATTAGGCATCCCGAGAATTGATTCAGAGGGTCGTGTTCCCGATGATTGGTGTTTCTCGATAATCCCCTTATCTTTGTCCATCCCCTGGTTGTTCCGCGGCTTCCTTCGTAACTCCGGGTTAGCTTTGAAACAGAACTTAATATCGTGTCCCCGAAGACGACAATGTTTACAGTATAGAACATTATTATCATAGATGACCGGTTGAATATGCACTTTGTTTCCAATGGAAACGTTTAAGTTAACTGGGAGCTCTTTTGAGATGTCCAATTCCATATAAATTTTCACATAATTGGCTTTCGTGAAGCGTCTAGTTTCGTCGGATAAAGTAAGAAATTTACCAAAAGAGTTGGCAATCCTTTTTATCGCCGACGGCACGAAAAATTCCAACGGGGGGTTAGGAAACGTCACCCAAACCGAGGCAATAGCCGATTCCTCGTTACAGTTGAAGTCAGAAGACCACTTAAGGAATTTAACGGGGTAATTGTCAATCCTCGTTATATTTTTAGTCCAAATAATTTTGTGATCCCCAGCTCTAGACAGGTGTAGAACTATATGTCTAGCGTCCATCGGAGCCACCGTATAACTGTCGGATAGAGCCCATCTAGCAACACATTCTTGAACCCGAGATACTTTCGGACAACCCGAGGTAAATTTCAAAATTATAGTGTTCTGAAAGGGCGTCGCGAGGGACAAACCTTCCTGGGAGGAAAAATGGACATCAATAGATTCCCCTTCCTCTCTGATCGTGTCCGAGTTAGTGTCCGTGCAGCTAACCAGATGAACATCGTCTACTATATCCCACGTGTCTCTAACGCGGTCCGGTCTTACCATATCCGCAAAAGAAATTTTCGATATGTTGCGGTCAGTCTTGGGGTGAGCCTGTGTTGACACCCCGGAGTCCGCGATAGGAGGGACACAAATAGCAGACGATATCTTGGCACCTTGAGGCTGACCAACGTGTTCAAGCCCATGCAGGTAATCAGTTGTGACGTGTGAAGTGTTAGGGATACGCATATGAGCCCCATGCAAAGATGAGTTGTGCTGTGTAATGCTAATAGGTTGACTGTGAGTCATGCACGTGGTCGAAGGAGATTGACTAATAGAGTTAGCAGTCACCTTAGGCTGACCGTTGACCAAGTCTAACCCAGCGGATTTAGGATTAGTGGGACCTTCCCCACAATAAAACTGCAGCCGATAGGGCCTGTCAGGCCCACGCCGTGCACAAAAAATCTTCGTGCGCGCTGAACTGCTGCAACGCATGCGTTTCTGTGTCCCGTGCGGCCAATAGGGCCTGTCAGGCCCACGCCGTGCACGAAAATTCTTCGTATGCGCAGAAACTGCTGCAACGCATGCGTTTCCGCCCGCCGTGCGGCTGATAGGCCATGTCAGTCCCACGCCGTGCACGGACACTGGTTGCGTGTGCAGTAACTGCTGCAACTTGAGGGTTCCTCGATCCCGTGCGACCGACAGGGCCTGTCAGGCCCACGCCGTGCACAGAAATTATTCGTGCGCACAGAAACTGCTGCAACGCTTCCATTCCTCTGTCCCGTGCGGCCGATAGGGACTGTCAGGCCCACGCCGTGCACAGAAATTCTTCGTGTGCACAGAAACTGCAACAACGCTCGCATTCCTCTTTCCCGTGCGGCCGATAGGCCCCGTCAAGCCCACGCCGTGGGCAAAAATTATCGCGTGACAGAAAACGCCGCGAATCGTCGCGCAAGCAAAATTCGCAAGCGCGCGCTCGCTAAATGGTCGCGAGCGTGCAGCCGTTTGACGCGCCGTGCACCCCCCGTGCGCGCGCGCGACGAACATCCCCCCTTCACCACCTACTCCCCTATAATATTTTTTTTTAAAAAAACAAAAGAAAATATTTATTGAAGACAAAAGGGAGCAAAAAGCTCCAAGTGGCGCCTGGAGAAATCCAAGCAAACAACAACGTGTGGGGCCACACCCCCACCAAAGCTAAGAAGCTATAGGAGCTCCAAAGGAGCACAAAATGGGCTCACATGGGAACTACCCAGGTGACTAAGCAAAAAAGGAGTGGTGCTCCACAAATCCACTCACAAACAAAAGCAAGAGCACCACTCTGACGTTGAAAAAAGCCCAAACGTCCAAAAATAATAACCCAGCGCCTGTGTGGGGAAAACCACACCCACAAATATGTACAAACTAGAGACTGAGCCCGTCAGCCAAGAGAGCGGTACGAATCCCCGCCGGGAGCTCCGAGGGGTGGGAGAAGATCTGACCGTCCTTAGTAATAAAAGCCAAGGATGCTAGAGCTTTTGCCATCCCGTTGGCTCTGGAAGAGACCGAATGAAGCACCGGGAGAGGAGAGAAACGAGCCCGAATTTTCCGAGTTTTGTAGACGAGCGTCCAAGGAGGATCTTCCAAGGCCAGAATGATGTTGATAAGGCGTTGAGAAGACGTATCCACTTCGTTGATCTCCCAATGCTTGACCCTGCAACATGCCGCCGCGAATAGAAGAGCTTCCAACTCGGGAATACATATAGCAATGTCGGCCAAGAAGTAAGTAAATGCGCCGACAAAGTTGCCGTGAACGTCACGGATAATACCGCCACACGCCGTGCATGAAGGGTCACCGATGCGACCCGTAATATTAAGCTTGAGACCGGTCATCGGGGGCTTCCAGGAATTGCCGATGCTGCTCCGAGGCGGATGAGGGCTGCTGTGGTCCATCCGAACAGAAGGGGGGGCGACAGAATCTGACTGGGGCGCACTGACCTCACGGGGGGCGCGGCGGGCGGTGTCCATGCACTGGCTGCTGTGCCGGACAGCAACGCCTCCAACAGGCTGAACCACGCGGACTGGCAGATTGGGGCGGATGAGGGCTGAGTAGCCCCCGCAGGTCAGCTCAGCAGCAGGCCGGTGGGTATCAGGGGCCGGCCTAGGAGCGCTGCAGCAGCCCAAGGCGCTGTCCGGCCGAGAGCTAGAGTCCAAGGCAGCAGCTCCAACAAGCGGCTGAACAACGGGAAGAAGGCTGCGATCCGAAGAGCTCTCCTCCGGCGCGATATTGAAAGCTTCACGGGCATGTTGAAGGTTGACCGAGACCCGGCTAATGATGAGATTCCAGTTGCGCTTGCCGTTGCCGAAGATGATCTCGTTCCTTTGTTTCCAAATCTCCCAAAGAACGTTGCCGAATACGAAATTCCTGCTAATACCCGAGGGAGAAGACAAAGAAATATTGTTAAGCCAAACCTGAGCGAGCTGCTCGACACTCGCGGGAGACGTGGAGAGCCGAAAAGAATCCGCAAAGTGGCGCCAAATCCGAGAAGCCGACTTGCCCGAGACAAATAGATGATCGATAGTTTCCGTGTCCGGGTTGTCACAGCAAGTACACCGCGAAGCCAATTTGAAACCCATGGAAGTAAGTCTAGCGTCCACCGGAATAGCGTTCCACCTTAAGCGCCAAAGGAACGCGCCAATGCGGGGTTGAATATATCTATTCCAATAGAATTGGCTCCAATTGTCGTTAGGAAATCTAGGCCTGTAATGATCCCAAAAGGACTTAGTAGAAAAAACTCCATTTTGATTCAAAACCCAACAAACTTTGTCCTTATCGTCACTAAGGACAATGGACAACAGCACCCTTTTAGCTACATTAGGAAGAAAGTTCCTTATGTCCACATTAGCACCTGTACTAACACGAATCAATGGAGAATTCAACACTTGTCTAATATTAGGAGTATAATTGAAAACATGAGGTCTAGGAAGGATGATACCGCACCAATTGACGCCCCAAATCGGAATGTTCCCGCGGTCGGCCACCCAAGTACAATGACGATAAACGAATGGAAACACCGCCATAATGGACCGCCAAAGCGCGGATGGATGATGCGGCATAATGTAATTACCGGAAGTCGGGTCCCCGTATTTACGAACCATGTAGTGAGCCCAAACCGATTCACCTTGGACGATCGACCAACACCTTTTAGCATGAAGAGCGGTCATAACTTGCTTGAGAGACCGGATACCCAATCCTCCCTCATCCATGGGTCTACAAACCCGATTCCAGGAGATCCATCTTTTTCGGTGTCGCTCGTTCGAGTTCCAAAGGAAAGCCGCCATCATTTTCTCCATATTATGCAAAAGTTTTTGTGGGACTTTAACGACCGAGAGGGCGTGAATAGGAAGAGCGTTGAGGACGCTCTTTAATAGTGTTATCTTGCCACCGAAAGATAGCAAGCGCCCTCTCCAATCGAAAATTCGTTTTTTAAATTTAGAAATCAAATCAAGAAAGTATTCCGGCTTAGCTTTTCCTTTAAACAGAGGAACCCCCAAGTAAGAAATCGACAAATAAGTAAGCTTTAAACCCGAACTGTTAGCAATAATATTTGTATGGCTAAACATATGAGGCTTGTTAGAAACAATTAGAGAGGATTTGGCTAAGTTGATTACCTGCCCGGAGGACGATGCATACTCCCGGAGAGTCAACAAGAGAAGGTCGATGTTGCTAGTGACCCCGTTGAGAAAGATAAGACTATCATCCTCGTAAAAAAGGTGGGAGATAGGAAGACTGTTGATTCTTCCAGTGCAAAGCTTCAAGTGACCATGAAGGCAGAGATTGGAAATTTGCCGGCTGAGCGCATCGTGGACAATGATAAACAAAGCCGGAGAGATCGGGTCCCCCTGACGTAACCCTCTGAAAGAGCGAAAGTAGCCTCCAGTTTTGCGATTAACGGAGACCGAGTACCAGCAATTGGAGATGAGTCTGTAGATGAGGTTGATCCACGTGTGACTAAAACCGAAACGATGGAGCACCCGGATCAAAAAAGACCAATTGACCCTGTCGTAGGCTTTGGACATGTCGAGTTTGATAGCCACATTCCCCCCTGTGACCTTGTTGTCGATGGTTTGAACAATCTCATGCGCCAAGCTAATGTTTTCGTGAATGCTCCTCCCTTTGACAAAGCCCGATTGTTCTCTCGATATAATAAGAGGAAGAACCGAAGAAAGACGCTCCGCCAAGATTTTGGATATGATTTTGTGCTAAAAGTTACTCAAACTGATCGGCCTAAAATCCTGACAACTCATAGGTTTATTAGTTTTAGGAATAAGGACAAGGTTTGCAGAACTTATACCTTTGGGGAGATGAGTGCCAAGGAAGAAGTC
Source organism: Iris pallida (assembly GCA_029216955.1). Classification (NCBI taxonomy): domain Eukaryota; kingdom Viridiplantae; phylum Streptophyta; class Magnoliopsida; order Asparagales; family Iridaceae; genus Iris; species Iris pallida. The sequence goes on from JANAVB010021996.1 coordinate 5,335,785, forward strand.
CGTAATAGCTTTCATGACGTCAATCTTGATAATGCTCCAACATTTGGTATAGAAGTACCCCGTGAACCCGTCCGGGCTCGGAGCGCTCTGCGGATTGAGCGAATTGACCGCTTGTTCCACTTCATCATCGGATGGAATAGCACACAACTGGGTGTTCTGCAATTCAGAAATAATGGAAGGAATGCACGATATAAAAGGTTCCGCGGGAGTCACCGGAGAGTAGCCGAAGAAATCTGAGAAATGAGTGATCGCCCGTTCGAGGATAATATGGTCGTCCACCACCAAGCCATCCTGGTCAAACATGCGGATTTTGTTGGAATTCGCCCTCTCTTTGATAATGGCATGGTAGAACGATGAGTTCCGATCTCCTTCCGTAATCTAATTTATACGCGCTTGGTCCATAAGGAGTTGTTCCTCCATAGCCAAAACTGATTTAAGCTTCCTTCTAGCAATATGGAGAGTTTCGACCTGCACTTCACTCCAGTGATGTTGAAGCGACTCCTCGATGATGTCAACTTCCTCCTGCAAGTCCCGTTTTTGTTTACGCAAATCCCCGAACACGTTCCAATTCCAATCCCGAAGCGAGTTGCACAATCTCTTCAACTTGTTGTGGAGCACCACAAGCGGTTGTCCCGTACACGGAGCGTTCCAGCAAGAAGACACGAGCTCCAAGAAAGTAGGGTGAGACGTCCACATGCGTTGGAAACGGAAGGGAGCCGGCGGGTTGTGCGAATCTGAAGTAGAGATAAGGAGAAGAGAATGGTCAGAATATAAACGAGTTAGATGAGTTACCGAAACAGGGGCACTGTTCAGGAGGAAGTCGGTGTCATAAAGAACGCGATCGAGCCTCTCCCAAGTGTTCGGATGGTTGATCAAGCCATTATACCAAGTGTACAGAGAGCCATGGAAGCCGGCATCCAGCAGGCCGTTATCGGAGATGAAATTGTTGAATTCCGTAACCGCCGCGGAGTTGATAATACCCGGCCCCGACTTTTCCGCCGCCGACGTGACGACGTTGAAGTCGCCGGCAAGGATCCAGGGGACCCGGCAGTTGATGTAGTAAGCCCCCAGCGTCTGCCAAAGCTCCCGACGAATCTTTGCGATACAGCTCGCGTACACAACAGTAAGATCGCACCTGAAAGGCAAACGAAGGTCCTTAATACAACAAGTGATAAACTGATCGTGAATATCCGAAACAGCGAGCTCAATGTTATCATTCCACATAATCCAGATAAATTTATTCCTTTCACCGCCGTGGAAGAAGCGCGGCATGTGAAGGTCAGAAGCAAGAGACGGATGGTTGTCCCCGGCGATTTTAGGTTCAAGAATCGCAATAAGGTCAGGAGAATATCTGCGATTAAGAGAGATTAAATAATTCCTAGTTTGACTACTCCTAATGCCCCTAACGTTCCAAATAATGGATGTAAACATTAAAGGGGGTTAGAAGCATTAGTGTTGGTCTCAGAAGAGCGCCTAGTAACTCTGGTGGTAGCAATATTAGAAGAGCTATCAATTTTCTTTTTATTATTAGGAGTAGAGGCGGAAGACTTCCCTTGGTTCAAACCGTCAGACTTCTTCTTTCTCTGATTCCTGTTAGAGAGTTGTAAGCCGTGACACGAACGCGTCCCGTCGTCATCCTCCGTGCCGTGATGCATATCAATCTCTGGCCGCGCCTCGATAGGGGCCGATCTCCAAGCTTGAGCCTCCTGGACCGCGTTCAAAAGCTTGACCGCCTCCTGCTGTTGATGAAGTTTGAGCGTCTTCTCGGCAGCTTCCGGTAAACTGACCCGATCATTGGCACCTTTCGCCTTAGCCGCCTCTGATTCCTTCTCAATTTGGTGCTTGGTTATAGCTTTGAAGGCTTTATTGAGCTGAATCTCCTCGTCCGGTTTCTCTCCGGGCTCCGGTGATTGCGATCCAAGCAAGTAATCCCGCGTATTACCCACCGCTACATTAATACTCCTGGAGCTAAATTCCTGGACAAATGAATAGTCAATCGTCGTATCATTGGAGGTTATGTCTCTGGACTGAAGCTCCCCAAGGTTGCTCTCCTCACTAGCCGAAATGGATACCCGATCTTCACTTGAAATACTTTCATCGTTCTCCCCTATGTAAGTAGGGTCCGAGGTGCTGTCTTCGTCCGATGCCTCCTGTGATCCCCCCATGTCGCAATCCTTTGCCAAAATACCCACGTCATCAGGTTGAGGGGAAGGCCCACTCGCCCCCGCATCCGCAATGTTGCCATCAGATATGTTCACAGTATCATTAGCAGCCCTCTTTTTCTTTTTCTTCTTCAATCCCGCTTTCCTCTTGGTTTGAACCGGGCTCACCACCTTTTGTGAAGCCATGTTGCTTTCTGTGCTCCTGTGCGATTCCATTCTCTCCTCAATGGCCTCCTGATTGACAACCCCAACGTCTTCTATCCATGTTTCTTCTTCAAGCAATTGTTGGAATTTGTTAGAAATCTCAATAGACTGCATACCTGTGTTGTTACCCTTGTCACTCCGATGTATGCCTATGCTAGAATCCCCGAGCGTTTGGAAGTGAATATGTTGATTCGGCCTTCCGAGGATTGACTCCTTCTCCCCATCGATCGTGGCGTAAGAATCTTATCGGTGTTGGTGTTCACTTTGGCGGGGGCATGGCTCGGTCTCGTTTTCCTTC
>JANAVB010021996.1:5345948-5348448 GCA_029216955.1 Iris pallida
TTCTTCGATTTTGAGCCACGCTCGCACTATTATCAATCTTTTCTTTAACACGATTTCAAGATCTCGACACACTCCCATCTTTCAAGCCTTGCTTGAACTCGTCGTATCACTTGGCTGGATCGTGCACGCATTCCAAGCGTCTCCAAAATACATGCATTCAGCCAAGCTACATGATAGAAAATTTGTCATTCTCACTCGAGTCGTATCGTGCACATACCCAGGCGTCCCTGAAATATATGCATGTCAGCCGAGCCTCGTGAGCTGGGTTTCCTACATTCGTGATTCACGCTATCTATCCATTCCAATCCTCAAGATCAATCCTTCCGATTGCTAACACTTGAAACAGGGCGTCTCACCTAACCGCTAGGCTATTTCTTTTCGAGGCTAAGTCAATGTCAGGATTGGAATCATAGTTCCCCAACAATAATGCCAACACTGACCACAATCCTAGGGTCAAACCAGAGTCGATCATACGGGGTCTTTAACCCAAGCTCGCATCACTCCGATTTCTAACATCGAATCCTTACGCACATCCCAATATTCGTATCACGGGGTCTGAGTCGTTCGGTAAAGCCATCCTACGATAACTTACGTTTTGACCAATTCTACGTCATATCCATATCGTTCGTTCATCAAACCGTTTCGCATAGTCTATCTCTTTGAACACGTTCGACATAATTCGCCTATCAATCTTTTCAAGTCAAGCACGCTATGGCACAATCTATCTCTAAACCGTAATTCATATTCCACATTTTCGAAATCATCTATTCCAATTCACGTAATCGATCACAAGGTCATCTGACTTAACAATACGTTGCGCCCCGATCTCACGCGATTCAGATTATCCACGGTGGGCATGAATCACCATGCACACTCCCGCGAGATAATCATTCTCATCGGGACGTAACTCTTGTTTTCTGTCTAGACAAATTCATTCTCGATGCGCGAATTGGACCTACTCAATCCTCAAGTTTCATTCAATCATCATTCGTAAGTCCTAACATCCTCGAATTTACTTCGTATCAAACCAACAAGTCAGGACAATCAAAGTTGCCGTGTCCTGATTTTCTGAGTTCGATTATTCCCGTGACATGAATCACCATGTCAGCGCTCACGCGAAACGATCGCCCCAAATCCGACGCAACGCATGTGCGAGGCTAGAGTAGCACTCACGCAAGACAAGACCGTCGACGTTGTGGTTATCAACGCAACCATCAAAACACAATCACTTTTATCCAACATTCATTTCAAACAAAATCCTAAGTATTGCATCCAACCGAATAATAGCACTTGCACGATCGTCATTCACCGAGTCCGAGTACCTCCGAGTTATTGCATATCATCTTTGATACGCCTCAATACCATCGACAATATACGTAACCTGACGATCTTCGTTTGCAACGAATTCTGAGTCATACGAATGATGCTATCGTCCGACTAGATTATCTCCTCGAATCGTTTACATCATCAATTTCTTCAACCCAAATTCACGTATCGTTTATCCGTCGATCTTAAGTCATCGACTACGTATTTCTTCAATTTGCATCATTCCTTGCTAACTCAAACCATCGAGCAACATCAATTTCAATCCTCAGAGTCGTTTACGTAACTTCAAAATCGAACATTTCATGCACGCTATCTACCCGCCGTGCTAACTTTTCGTATACGATCCGTATCAATTTTCTCGATTTGAACTCAATCGTTTTCGCATTTCATACTCGTGCAATCCTCAATCTTTCGCTCGAATGCTTTCCAAGACGGACCATACACCACTCGGGATTCAAGTCATCCGATCTAGTCTAAATCATGTTCGCGTTATTCGCTAAGACATATTTCGGATTCGTTCGACGAATCCCTAGCGTAATCGTTCACGTCGCATCGACGCACAAGGTCGTTCTTACTATTCCTCAAAATCCAGAACAATCTTCCGTGTACGCCTAAGCGTTAGTCTGATAACGTTCCTATCGATATACACTCCAAGTGTATCTCCGTTCCCGACCAAGCGATACTTAATATCGGTTGCGACTTGTTTGTACCAAAAGGTCGAGGTGTGCGATACGCGGACTAAGTTGTGCCGCATAACCATCCCGTATGGACTATACTCCGAGTTTCCATGCTCATTTGCTCATGTCGACGTAGGACTCGTTAGGCACGCACGCGACTTACTAACTTTAGCACGCATTTTCAATCAACTCAAGGTCGGCACCGTTCGGCCCAAAGGCCATCATCTATCGATGCGTTCGATTGAACGCGTTACGAGCTTTCTAAAATATTAGACTTATTGTATGGACATGCCGAGGGACGTTTGAGAGAGAGCGCACCAACGATATCGCGTTACGGAAGCACAATTCAGAGTTTGCGGAACAACGGAGTTAAAGAATTCAATCGATAGTCCAAGGACGTAAAGCCGTGCTCTGATACCATTATGTCATGCCCCGCTCCCGTAGGAGCGATCGTCCTCGCTAAGGAGTGATGTCGCACGAACCTAGATTGCGCTCGT
>JANAVB010021996.1:5355948-5358448 GCA_029216955.1 Iris pallida
CCCGCCGGAGCACAGCGCCGCCCAGGCCGGCTGCAGAAGCCTGCCGGAGCTGCTGAACCCACTGGCCAAAAATCTCTAGAAAATCACCAGGAGAGAGAAGCTCCTACTCCCCTATTTGCAGTTTTATTGTTGCGCTGACTCCGGGGTACCAAAGTGCTTGAGGAGCTTGTCATTTTTGGGAAAAATATGCCCAACCTCCCGCTCGGTCGGGGGGGATCGAAACTGGCACGAGTTGCGGCAGATTCTGTCGTACGGGCTGAGAGCTACGCGCCGCGCGCAGAAACAGCTGCAATGCCTCGCCTCGCGCTGGAACGCGAGCGAGGCGGGCGGCCCGTGCAGCCGTTCCATGCGCTGGTCGCCTCAGCGCGCCGCCGCGAGCCCGTGCTCGCCGATACAGCCTGTTAGGCCCACGCCGTGGGCAGAAACTGCCGTGCGACAGAAAACGTCATGAACCGTCGTGCACCCAAGCCAGCAAGCGCTCGGTCGCTGGACGGCCGCGCGCGGGCAGCCGTTCGACGTGCCGTGCACCCCCCGCGCGCACGGGATTGTGGCGCGCGACGAACATCCCCCCCTTCACCACCTACTCCCCTATAATAGATTTGTAGTTTTATTATGGGGATGACTCCGGGGGACCAAAGTGCTTGAGGAGCTTGTCATTTTTCGCGCGCAGCCGTAGGCCGTGCCCGTGCTCGCCGATGCAGCCTGTCAGGCCCACGCCGTGGGCAGGAATCTGCCGCGGGGCAAATAAAGTACCGCGGGGCACACAAACTGCCGCATATGCGCACCCGGTCGATCCCGTGCAGCCGATAGGGCCTGTCAGGCCCACGCCATGCACAGAAAATCTTCGTGCGTGCTGAAACTGCTGCAACGCATGCGTTTCTGTGTCCCGTGCGGCCGATAGGGCCTGTCAGGCCCACGCCGTGCACGGAAATTCTTCGCATGCGCAGAAACTGCTGCAACGCTTGCGTTTTCGTGCCCCGTGCGGCTGATAGGCCATGTCAGTCCCACGCCGTGCACGGACACTGGTTGCGTGTGCAGTAACTGCTGCAACTTGAGGGTTCCTCGATCCCGTGTGGCCGACAGGGCCTGTCAGGCCCACGCCGTACACAGAAATTATTCGTACGCACAGAAACTGCTGCAACGCTTCCATTCCTCTGTCCCGTGCGGCCGATAGGGACTGTCAGGCCTACGCCGTACACAGAAATTCTTCGTGTGCACAGAAACTGCAACAACGCTCGCATTCCTCTGTCCCGTACGGCCGATAGGCCCCGTCAAGCCCACGCCGTAGGCAAAAATTGTTCCGCGACAGAAAATGCCGCGAATCGTTGCGCAAGCAAAATTCGCAAGCGCGCGCTCGCTAAATGGCCGCGAGCGTGCAGCCGTTCGACGTGCCGTGCACCCCCCGTGCGCGCGCACGACGAACATCCCTCCTTCACCACCTACACCCCTATAATAGATTTGAAGTTTTATTATGGGGATGATTCCGGGGGACCAAAGTGCACGAGGAGCTTGTCATTTTTCGTGCGCAGCCGCAGGCCGCGCCCGTGCTCGCCGATGCAGCCTGTCAGGCCCACGCCGTGGGCAAAAATCTGTCGCGGGGCAAACGAAGTGCCGCGAGGCACACAAACCGCAGCATATGCCCGCCCGGTCGATCCCGTACGGCCGATAGGGCATGTCAGGCCCACGCCGTGCATAGAAAATCTTCGTACGTACAGAAACTGCTGCAACGCATGCGTTTCTGTGTCCCGTGCGGCCGATAGGGCCTGTCAAGCCTACGCCGTGCACAGTAATTGTTCGTGTGCGCAGAAACTACTGCAACGCTTGCATTCCTCTGTCCCGTGTGGCCGATAGGGACTGGCAGGCCCACGCCGTATACAGAAATTGTTCGTGCGCACAGAAACTACTGCAATACTTGCATTTCTGTGTCCCGTGCGGCCGATAGGGCCTGTCAGGCCCACGCCGTGCACAGGAATTCTTCGTATGCGCAAAAACTGGTGCACCGCTTGTATTTTTGTGTCCCGTGCGGCCGATAGGGCATGTCAGGCCCATGCCGCGCACAGGAATTCTTCGTGCGCGCAGAAACTGCTGCAACGCATGCATTTCTGTGTCCCGTGCGGCCGATAGGGCCTGTCAAGCCCACGTCGTGCACAAGAATTGTTCGTATGCGCAGAAACTACTGCAACGCTTGTATTCCCCTATCTCGTACGGTCGATAGTGCCTGTCACGCCCATGTCGTGCACAAAAACTGTTTGCGTGCGCAGAAACTGCAGCAACTCGTGGGTTCCTCCGTTCCGTGCGGCCGATAGGGCCTGTCAGGCCCACGCCATGCACAGAAACTGTTTGCGTGCCCAGAAACTGCGGCAGCTATAGGTTCCTCTGTCCCGTGCGGGCGATGGGGCCTGTCACGCCCATGCCGTGCACAAAAATTTGCCACGCGCGAAGAAATTGCTGCAAGGCTTGCGTTTCTCTGTCCCGTACGGCCGATAGGGCCCGTCAGGCC
>JANAVB010021996.1:5363448-5368448 GCA_029216955.1 Iris pallida
TGTAATGAGGAATCATCCATCGCTTCGGTTTGGGTTACGCTTCCTAACCCCCCACTAGAATTTTTTGTTCCATCGGCTATTAAAAGGATAGCTAACTCGTTTGGTAAATTCTTGACATTAGCCGATGAAACTAGAAAATTCACTAAGGCCAATTACGTAAAAGTTTGCGTGGAATTGGATATTTCAAAAGAGCTTCCGCACACGTTGAATGTCACCATAGGTCACAAAGTTCACAGTCAATCGGTTATATATGATAATAATGTTCTATATTATAAACACTGTCGGTTACGTGGACACAATATTAAAGCATGTTTCAAAGCTAACCCGGCATTGCGAAGAAGACCTCCGAACAACCAAGATAGGACTTCAGACAGGAATGACAAGGTTACACCGCTTCCTAAGATGGGTCCAAAGCCTTCAGGATCAATCCTAGGCATGCCAAATCAACATACGTACCTTCATTCCCTGGAGGAATCGAACTGCAATTCAGAGCAATCGGTATCGGGCAATAACGCAATAATGACTAACCAAGGTAAAACGACCGATCCTCAGTCAATTAAAATTTCTAACAGGTTTGACTCTCTTATGACAGATGATATCGTCACAACCATTCTTGTTGAGGATAGTGACAATGCAAATGAGGACAGGGAACTATCATCATTAGCTATCTCTGGTGATGGCAAAGGTGTTAACATGGGGGCGGCTACCTCTGTCCTCACGCATGCTCCTGTAGTTGTGGAGGAGGACCACGCCTGTGAGGTTCTTAACAGCAAGAAACTAGCACAGGAGCGGCCCATGAATTCTGTTGCGGGTGACGAAGTGGAAAATGCAGGAGACGGGGACCCCTGTCCTTTCATCAATGTGCCATCTACGACACTCTCTTCTGATAAGTCAGGAGAGGATGCGGATGTGGCGGCTTCTTTAGATAAGGATACTATGTCTGAATCTATGTCTTATGACATGCAGGAGGAGGATCAGGAGGAAACAGACGGAGTACAAACCGGGGTGGCGGGGGACGCTGATGATCAGTCTGACGCAAAGTCGAGGACTGACGTCTCGGCCGAATCTTCTTTCGTCCAGGAACACAACTCTAGGAGCATCAATGAGACAGTGGCTAACATACGGGACTGCCTTATCGGATCTCGTACCCCAGAACAGAGCGAAGAGCGGGACGAGGAGGTGGAAGCAATCAAGGCTTTTAAGGCCAAGAGCAACAAACAGATAGTGGTGGAGTCGGTAGCGGCAAAAGCGAAAAGAAGGAACAACAAGGATGCTCGAAGCTCAGATATGGGGGGGCAGCAACAAAAGATTTCAGAACAGCCCCCGACGGCCAAGTCTGCTGCTGTTAAAGGGAAAAAGCTTGGAAAAACTGATAAAGCTAATCTACCTTCCTCCTCTATTCCAAGACAGTCCAGGCGGGTTTCAGAGGCCAAAACCCAAGTACAGAACTCTCTTAATGTTTAAGACCATCATATGGAATGTTAGGGGCATTAGGAGTACTCAAACCAGGAATTACCTTATTACTCTCAACCGTAAGCACTCTCCAGACTTCATTGCGATCCTGGAAACGAAGATTGAGGGGGATAACCTCCCCAAGTTGGCTTCAGAGCTGCATATGGCGAATTTCTTTCATGTCGGCGAGGGGAACAAATATATATGGCTATTATGGAATAAAAACATTGATATTACTCTCTTGGAGATACACTCCCAGTTTTTGACCTGCCGCGTTAAGGATCTGGTGACGACCCACACGATGGCTTTCTCAGTGGTCTATACAAGTTGCCGAACGGCGGAGCGGCGGACGCTATGGCAGGATTTGTCAGCTTTCTACAGCTCTTGGAACTTGCCATGGATCGTTGCGGGGGATTTCAACGTGGTCTCGTCGCCGGCGGAAAAATTGGGTCGGGGCCAGATTGACATCAGAGCCTCTGAGGAATTCAACAACTTTATCTCTAGGAATGGGCTGCTGGATGCGGGCTACCAGGGATCCATGTATACGTGGTGCAACGGACTTATCAACCACCCGAACACGTGGGAGAGACTGGACCGAGTGCTTTATGATACCAACTTCCTCCTCGACGACGCTCCGATGACGGTAACACATCTTACCCGTTTATATTCTGATCATTCTCCTCTCTTGTTGTCTCCTTCAGATGTAGATAAAGCTCCGGCGCCGTTTCGCTTTCAACGTACGTGGACCACTCATCCAACATTCAAAGACCTTGTGGAGGCTTGCTGGAATGCTCCATGTCAGGGACCGCCCCTTCTTGTGCTCCACCACAAATTAAAACGGCTCAAGACCTCTCTTCGTGAGTGGAACTAGAATGTGTTCGGGGACTTGAGACAACAAAAGAGAGACTTGCAACATGCGGTAGAGGTTTTAGAGACTCAGCTTCGGTCCACTTGGAGTGAGTCTATCGGTGCGGATCTTTTCTCGGTACGCCAAAAGCTTAAGTCGGTGCTGGACATGGAGGAACAAATGTTGATGGACCAAGCCAGGATCAATTGGATTAAGGAAGGGGACCGCAACTCCTCCTTCTTTCATGCCATTATCAGAGAACGCGCTAATACCAACAAAGTCCGTATGTTTGACCATGATGGGTCAGCTGTCGAAGACCATGTCATTATGGACCGGGCTATATCGCATTTCACGAATTTCTTTGGCTCTACGAGGACGACTCCGGCGGACTCTTTCATTGATTGCATCCCTAGCTTGATATCAGATTCGCAAAATGAGGCTTTGTGCGCCATGCCTACGGAGGAGGAAGTGGATCTAGCGATTAAATCTATGAACCCGCAAGGCGCGCCTGGCCCCGACGGATTCACGGGATTCTTCTATACCAGTTGCTGGGATATTATCAAGGCCGATATTATGTTGGCTATTTCGGACTTCTTCCTCGGCATGCATCTCCCCCAAGGTATCACGTCGGCTAACTTAGTTCTTATTCCTTAAGTTGATAAACCTACTTCTTGCCAGGATTTTAGGCCGATTAGCTTGAGCAATTTCTCGCAAAAGATCATTTCCAAAGTTTTAGCGGGGCGACTGGCTTCGGTCCTACCTCTCATCATCTCTAGGGAACAGTCAGGATTCGTCAAAGGCAGAAGCATTCATGAAAATATCAGTTTAGCTTATGAAATCATCCAGACCATTGACAACAAGGTCACTGGGGGGAACGTCGCCATCAAATTAGATATGTCGAAAGCTTATGACAGGGTCAGTTGGTCCTTCCTTATTCGGGTGCTTCATCAATTCGGTTTTAGCCACAAGTGGACCAGTCTCATCTACAGAATTATCTCGAATTGTTGGTACTCGATATCTCTCAACCGCAAAACGGGGGGCTACTTTCGATCTTTCAGAGGCTTAAGACAAGGGGATCCCATATCGCCGACTCTATTCATCATTGCCCATGACGCTCTTAGCTGGAAAATATCCAACCTTTGCCTCCACGGTAACTTGAAAAGGTTCACAGGTAGAATTAATAGCTTACATGTGTCGTATTTATTTTACGCTGACGATAGTCTCATTTTCCTTAATGGTGATAAGGACAACATTGATTATTTTCTATCTATTCTTCGGGACTATTCTTCGGTGTCTGGACAGGTTATCAATTTAGCTAAATCTTCGCTTATTGTTTCAGATAAACCTCACATGTCTTCCCATGCAGATATCATTGCTAACAGCTCCGGTTTGATGCTCACTCATCTCCCTATTTATTATTTGGGGGTTCCTTTGTACAAAGGGAGGGCGAAAGTGGAGTATTTTTTAGAGTTGATGAATAAGTTTGACAAACGTATATCGGGTTGGAGAGGCCGGTTGCTCTCTTTTGGAGGTAAAATTACTTTATTAAAAAGTGTGCTTAACGTTCTTCCTATTCATGCTCTTTCAGTTATCAAACCGCCACAAAAACTCATCAAACATCTTGAAAAGAGTATGGCGGCTTTCCTTTGGAACTCCGAGGAGCGGCACCGGAAACGGTGGATAGCTTGGAGCCACATTTGTAGACCGATGGATGAAGGGGGCTTGGGGATTCGATCTCTCAAACAGGTGATGACTGCCCTTCATGCCAAGAGATGTTGGTCCATTATCAAAGGAGATTCGGTGTGGGCTCATTACATGTTACGCAAATACGGGGATCCGTCCGAGCCGGAGTATGCTATGCCGCATCACCCATCCCCTCTTTGGCGCTCGATTGTGGATATCTTCTTGAGAGTGAGTGGTCACTGCGCTTGGGTAGCCGGACGTGGTCATTTTCCGATCTTTGGTGTCAATTGGTGTGGTATGATTCTTCCTAAACCTAGTGCTTTCGATTATATTCCTAACATTTCTCAGGTTGTCCGATCACCTATCATTCGTTTGGCTTCGGGAGCAAGGGCCGATATTAGGAATTTCCTTCCTAATAAGGCCAAAAGTATGTTGGAGGTTATGGTCCTTAACAACGATAAGGACAGGATTTGTTGGATGTTGACTGAAGATGGCGATTTCTCTACCAAGTCATTTTGGGATAAGTACAGGACTAGACACCCTATTATCCCTTGGAGCAAATATTATTGGAATAAATTCATTCAACCCAGGGTTGGGGCATTTTTGTGGAGACTTAGCCGGAATGCGCTTTCGGTTGATGCGCGATTGGTATCTATGGGTTTCTACTTGGCTTCCAGGTGCTCGTGTTGTGCTAATCCGGAGGTGGAGTCCGTTGACCATTTATTCGTATCGGGCGAGACAGCTGCTCGAGTCTGGAATCATTTCGCACATATACTTCTTCTTCCGGACTCGGCTACTAACGTAGATGAGCTCGCCCAGGTATGGCTTCACAATATTTCGCTATCTTCTCCTTCGGGTATTTGCAGGAACATCGTTTTTGGTAATACTCTATGGGAGATTTGGAAGCAAAGAAACGATATTATATTTGGCAACGGAACTAAAAACTGTAATTCTATCATCAGTAGGGTGTCTGTGGCGGTGAAGTATCATCTGGCAGCCTTCAATATCAACACTCGGG
>JANAVB010021996.1:5373448-5385948 GCA_029216955.1 Iris pallida
GAAAACGTCCCACGGTCGGCTTAGAGTTGGTGCACGGCGTGCTTTGAAAATGACATTCGGTCCTTCGTCCCGTGGCTTGGGAGAAGGAAAGTTGGTCTTCGGTGCAAAAGCTGAGAGTTAGCCTAAGTCATAGGCGTCGCCCGCACAAATGCTTGCTAAAGCATGCACGGTCCTGTCCCGCAAGGCTTGGCATAGCCTTTGCTCGTCCCTTGGGTTATGTTGTAGGCTTGAGTGAGTAAGGCAATGTTATGCCGGTCGACCTAAGTTATTCTACGTGCTGTCCCGCTCATTCTGCGGTTGTCAAGATAAATAGTCCCACGACCCCAAGGCCCGTCATATGAAGTATGACTTGGGCGACAACGTTACGTAGAACACGAGTCGGTTTAGAGCCACGAGCCACGGTTGGTTCAGTAGAAAGTTAGCCACGGTCGGTCGATACTTAAGGAAATACGTTATGTTCGAGTTGAGTTGGAAGGCTATGCAGTAGCTATTCCCTGAGTTCAAAGAACGTTAAGTCTAAGCGATGGTTAGTCGCCGAGAGGAAATATGTCGGGACTGTGGTTCAGTCGCCGAGGCAACCCTGGTTAGGGGCTCTGCAAAGGAAGTACGAAAAGTGGAAAGAGTAAAACAAAGGAACTGTGATAATAATGAGACCATGCATTACGTTAAGTCTAGAAGTTAGCGTAGGCGCGTGGTCATGGACGACTTGTCGACAAGGGGCAGTTCTTCGAGCGGCAACCCGGGGCCACGGGACCGACTCGACCTAGGAAGAACTGGTTGTAGCCGAGCTGGGTAATAGGCAACGCTGGAAAGGCGATTGGTAATACGGGGACTTGCAGCGAGGATCGCAACCGGCGGTTGCAAGGGTCCCGTTTGCCAGGCTACGTCCAAAATGGCTGGTTAGGCCAGTGACCATTCATATAGATGTGTCGGCACGGGCGACAATCCGCGTAGGTGCCTTGGATTGAGTTGAATATATATGAGTTAAAAAGACACAATGTCTGAGCCTAAGATTTGGCTACAGCGAATGTGGCGTGCTTCGGCACAAGATTTGGCGTCGAATGTTGAGTTGTTAGCATAGAGTTGCATGAGTTAGGCTTGAGCTGTTGCGAGTTAAGACGAAAAGGGCCGTAGGGCAAGTTGTGTGAAGTTACGTTGAGTTGTTGGACACGACCTCGAAATATGAGGCACGGCCGCGTTGTCACAACACAAGTGTAGGCGAGACTAAGCAAGGAGGCACTGCCTCGGTAATATTGAAGCACGAATCGAGTATGGCATGACCGAGTTGTTACGTCCCAGAGTTTGGCACGAAAGATAAGTATAAGCCAGTACGTCGACAATGCAAGCACGAGAAAGGTCTAGAGGCAAGGAAATGGAGTCCTTCGTGTAGTTGCGTCTCTGATTATGGCCGTAAGGCGAACACGACTTGATAGGTTAACGTTGTTGGCATAAGGAGTGGTCTAGTGACAAGTATGAGTTAACGTTGACATTGCAAGCACGAGATGGTTTTGATACACAAGTTGCGCTAAGGCGCCGGTCCTAAAACTGATCCTAAGGCAAGAATAGAAAGACAATCGTAAAAAGGGTTTATGTTGCACAAAGTAAATAAAATGTGTTGGTTTTGTATGGGTGGGCGAGGAGCTCACTCCACCAGTACAGTGGTACTGACACCCACACAGTGTTTCATGTGCAGGCATAGGTAGAAGCTCGTGGTGCGGAGCACGCTTGGATGCGTCGAGGCACGGAGTTCCTTGGTGAGTTGAAGCGTACAGCTACGTGATCTGAAGACTTATACAGGACATAATGTATGGACATCGCCTACCGAAGCTTCCGCTGGATTCAAGTATTGTATCGAGAGATGAGAGAGAGCAGAGTGACTTATAAATGAGAGAAAAGTGAGCACGAGAGACATTGTAATTTGGCCTTGTGCCCACAAATGTAATCTTGTATTCAATATCAACAAAGAGATTCATTTGAATGACTTGTGTTCATGTGTTCTTCTTTAAATTTCGCTGTAATGTATTCAATGTTTCTGCTTGGGACTTCTGTGCGACGACCCCGTCGCCGTCGATGTAATCGGCCGTTATGAAACTGCCTTGCACGAGCGCAATCTAGGTTCGTGCGACATCACGCCTTAGCGAGGACGATCGCTCCTACCGGAGCGGGGCGTGACATAATGGTATCTGAGCACGGCTTTACGTCCTTGGACTATCGATTGAATTCTTTAACTCCGTTGTTCCATAAACTCTGAATTGTGCTTCCGCAACGCGATATCGTTGGTGCGCTCTCTCTCAAACGTCCCTCGGCATGTCCATACAATAAGTCTAATATTTAGAAAGCTCGTAACGCGTTCAATCGAACGCATCGATAGATGATGGCCTTTGGGCCGAACGGTGCCGACCTTGAGTTGATTGAAAATGCGTGCTAAAGTTAGCAAGTCGCGTGCGTGCCTAACGAGTCCTACGTCGACATGAGCAAATGAGCATGGAAACTCGGAGTATAGTCCATACGGGATGGTTATGCGGCATAACTTAGTCTGCGTATCGCACACCTCGACCTTTTGGTGCAAACAAGTCGCAACCGATATTAAGTATCGCTTGGTCGGGAACGGAGATACACTTGGAGTGTATATCGATAGGAACGTTATCAGACTAACGCTTAGGCGTACACGAAAGATTGTTCTGGATTTTGAGGAATAGTACGAACGACCTTGTGCGTCGATGCGACTTGAACGATTACGCTAGGGATTCGTCGAACGAATCCGAAACATGTCTTAGCGAATAACGCAAACATGATTTAGACTAGATCGGATGACTTGAATCCCGAGTGGTGTATGGTCCGTCTTGGAAAGCATTCGAGCAAAAGATTGAGGATTGCACGAATATGAAATGCGAAAACGATTGAGTTCAAATCGAGAAAATTGATACGGATCGTATACGAAAAGTTAGCACGGCGGGTAGATAGCGTGCATGAAATGTTCTATTTGAAGTTACGTAAACGACTCTGAGGATTGAAATCGATGTTGCTCGATGGTTTGAGTTAGCAAGGAATGATGCAAATTGAAGAAATACGTAGTCGATGACTTAAGATCGACGGATAAACGATACGTGAATTTGGGTTAAAGAAATTGATGATGTAAACGATTCGAGGAGATAATCTAGTCGGACGATAGCATCATTCGCATGACTCAGAATTCGTTGCAAACGAAGATCGTCAGGTTACGTATATCGTCGATGGTATTGAGGCGTATCAAAGATGATATGCAATAACTCGGAGGTACTCGGACTCGGTGAATGACGATCGTGCAAGTGCTATTATTCGGTTGGATGCAATACTTAGGATTTTGTTTGAGATGAATGTTGGATAAAAGTGATTGTGTTTTGATGGTTGCGTTGATAACCACAACGTCGACGGTTTTGTCTTGTGCGAGCGTACTCTAGCCTCGCACATGCGTTGCGTCGGATTTGGGGCGATCGTTCCGCGTGAGCGCTGACATGGTGATTCATGTCGCGGGAATAATCGAACTCAGAAAATCAGGGCACGGCAACTTTGATTGTCCTGACTTGTTGGTTTGATGCGAAGTCAAATTCGAGGATGTTAGGACTTACGAATGATGATTGAATGAAACTTGAGGATTGAGTAGGTCTAATTCGCGCATCGAGAATGAATTTGTCTAGACAGAAAACAAGAGTTACGTACCGATGAGAATGATTATCTCGCGGGAGTGTGCATGGTGATTCATGCCCACCGTGGATAATCTGACTCGCGTGAGATCGGGGCGCAACGTATTGTTAAGTCAGATGACCTTGTGATCGATTACGTGAATTGGAATAGATGATTTCGAAAATGTGGAATATGAATTACGGTTTAGAGATGGATTGTGCCATAGCGTGCTTGACTTGAAAAGATTGATAGGCGAATTATGTCGAACGTGTTCAAAGAGATAGACTATGCAAAACGGTTTGATGAACGAACGATATGGATATGACGTGGAATTGGTCAAAACGTAAGTTATCGTAGGATGGCTTTACCGAACGACTCGGACCCCGTGCTACGAATATTGGGATGTGCGTAAGGATTCGATGTTAGAAATCGAAGTGATGCGAGCTTGGGTTAAAGACCCCGTATGATCGACTCTGGTTTGACCCTAGGATTGGGGTCAGTGTTGGCATTATTGTTGGGGAACTATGGTTCCAATCCTGACATTGACTTAGCCTCGAAAAGAAATAGCCTAGCGGTTAGGCGAGACGCCCTGTTTCAAGTGTTAGCAATCGAAAGGATTGATCTTGAGGATTGGAATGGATAGATAGCGTGAATCACGAATGTAGTAAACCTAGCTCACGAGGCTCGGCTGACATGCATATTTCAGGGACGCCTGGGTATGTGCACGATGCGACTCGAGTGAGAATGACAAATTTTCTATCATGCGGCTTGGCTGAATGCATGTATTTTGGGGACGCTTGGAATGCGTGCACGATCCAGCCAAGTGATACGACGAGTTCAAGCAAGGCTTGAAAGATGGAAGTGTGTCGAGATCTTAAAATCGTGTTAAAGAAAAGATTGATAATAGTGCGAGCGTGGCTCAAAATCGAAGAAGAAACGCGTAGGCGAAGTGCGTACGATAGTTCCGTGCCCAGGCACGATAAGTCTTGGCCATAGAAATGGTAGGATAGCTTGCCTTCAGGAAAGTCTCGAGGACGAGACTTGTTCTGAGTGGTGTATGTTGTAGTGCCCCGTCCCACAAAGTCAATCGGAGGAATCGGAACGCCGACGGCGTTCGCACTTAGCCTTGCAACGGCTTGCTCGGAGACATCGCTCAGGTGGGGTAGTTTCGGTGAACTTGCCTCATCTTTGCCTTCACATAATAAATCGTGTTTTCAACTTGCACAAGTAGGCTTAATAATAAAGAGATGAATCCACATAGCTAAGGAAATAATCCCGACGGGTCAAAATGAGTTAGAACATGGAAAACGTCCCACGGTCGGCTTAGAGTTGGTGCACGGCGTGCTTTGAAAATGACACTCGGTCCTTCGTCCCGTGGCTTGGGAGAAGGAAAGTTGGTCTTCGGTGCAAAAGCTGAGAGTTAGCCTAAGTCATAGGCGTCGCCCGCACAAATGCTTGCTAAAGCATGCACGGTCCTGTCCCGCAAGGCTTGGCATAGCCTTTGCTCGCCTTGGGTTATGTTGTAGGCTTGAGTGAGTAAGTGTCACGACCCGCTTCCAATTTTGAGATACGAGTACGTGGCCAAGTCTAGCCTACGCCGCAGCATCGGCGGTAGTACGCTGTCTATGATAACAATGGTCCACAACAAGCACAACATGCTATATATCATCCACAACTAAGCCAGCAAAAATCACTAAAATATCCAATAGTCTCAATAATAAATATAAAAAATCCACTACAACTCAGAAAGTCTCGGGAACAAACCCGGATAGTAGAAAATAAAATAGACAACTAAACTCCATAACTATAACTACTAACTAATGCGAAACCATAAGGAAGAAAATATGCTAATTCGCATCAGTGCTGGAATCGGGTACGCCAGTGACATCAGTGTCTCCAACATACTCACCGTAGACCTCGGGGCAAATCTCTTCGTCTAAAGCTGAAAAATAGTTATCCAGTCAGGATTGGAGCAAGATCACCATAACACTACATTACACAATATAGTATACAAGCATGAAGGAAAGATAAAAGGAATTTAACTGAAGATAAGTATAGGCATGACATTGTATGATAAGAAAGTACCTTTGAGACGTGATAACAATATGAAGGTAGACTTTGACATACCACTAAGACATGATGACAATAAGAAGGTAAACTTGACGAAAGAAGAACAATAGACGACATGGCAACAATAATTAAGTCACGTGTACTGTATGTTTTAGAATACCAACTTTCAGCATGTAGACGGCTTGGGATATCCGTCAGTCATACGTGCGGTGCATGACTGATATTATGCAATCAATGTATAGGGGGTCTGTATTCAATTCGTTGACCACATGCTTACTTGTCGTATTCCCCCGCCCGACTCACTCACAATACATGTCCACTATGATAAACATTAGCAATACGATAAACTGTAAACAATAGGGAAACAATGAGTAAAAGATGAACATGTATATATCCTAACGATTCTAACTCTGTGCACAATATTATTCATGAGCAATGACAATCATGAACCAAAGGGAAGTAATAGTGAAATGACGACACGAAGTTACATGCAGCATAAAATAAAGGAAACATAGGTCATAGTGATACTTGCCTGCTCCGATAGATGATAAAGTCACAAGTCAAGACGTCGTAGTCCGATCTACCCCGTCACATAAAAACCACAAGTTAGATCAACGATTCCCACTCTAAAATCCTAGAAAGTGGCTAATGGTTTAAACTAATTAATACTATTTTAATCCTGGAATAAATCATCTAAAATCCTATTTAACCTATTTAATTCTGAAATAACAATCTACACACAAAAATTTGGCCAAGAAAATTCACGGTTCCAAATTCGGGACTCATGGCACGCAAACCGAGACATATGTTGACTTAATAGTCAAACATTATGAATTCAAAGTCTGAGTGTGCAACATGATAGATTTCAGTGCCATGAGTGCACTGGAATCGACCGTGCCACAAAATCACGCTTTGGTCAAAAGTTATCGCCATTATGGCTAACTATGACCAAATAAATGAACCGTTGACCAAATCTGACTTCTATAAACAAAAAAAATACTAGATGAAACTCTAAATTTCTGGAAAAATTATATGTTTTAGTGCTCGGTGTCAGCTTTCCAAAACTTCAAATGGATTGCGAAATGGAGTTCGGGATTGCATGGAATCTCGAAAACCGTGCGACGTATAATTTTGGACAACCGACACTCAAATAATTATTCAGAAATTCGAGATCAAAATACCAGAAAATAAATTGTATAATCAGAAACCTAACCTCAATACGCTTCTAACAAAAAAAATGGCGCGCGAAAAGGATGTGTAGATCGACGGCAAACCCTCCGCGAAGTCGAAGAATCCTTATTGAACTCCCACAAAAAGCTGCTGAAAAAAAACTAGGGTTTTCGGAAAAACCTAAATCATATATTAATATATAGGGGTCGGCTAAGTCGGCTGAGCGGCTGGACGGGACACGTGGCCGCATCTCGTGCGCCCAGCCCAGATCAAACGGCTGGAAAGTAAGCCGGCTTGGCTGGCGGCTCCGAGTCAAACTCGGATTCCCAATCCGGCTCGGAGACGAGCCCTACACCCCCCCCTTTCACTGGCGCGTGGGCCCACCCACTCCGCTCCAGCGGCTGACGGGTGGGCCCCCGTGAGGCTGACTGGGTAAATAAATTAGAAAATAGGTTTTAAATTACAGAAAATTAAATAAAAATCAATAAAAAATCCTAAAAATCCCAAATAAATCCCAGAAAATTTCTAAAAATTCCTAGAAAAATATAGAAAATATTTTAGGGGTTCTAGAGCCCAAATAAATTACTTGGCCTCAAAAATACCCTCGGGTGCTCTCACAGAAAATCCTAGAAGCATAAGAAAATAATGAAATAATATATAAAAATTATCTAAAAATCTCCAATAAATCCTGGAAATTCTAAAATGGTAAAATAATACTCTAGAGGCTGCCTGGGGACCCTGGAGACCATATATGACCTAATTTCCTTATATCTAACCTATAGGCTTAGGCAAAATCTTACGATCCCTAATCAACAACCTAGTAAATAATTGATTCTAACAAAAAAAAATCTCCAAAATAGAAAATAAATTCTAGGAACCCAAATGCTACAAACTATCCTCCTTAAAAGATTTTTGTCCTCAAAAATCAAAACATCACAAATAGCATAGTATAATACCTAACTCTTACAAGCAATAATTTCTTAAGCTAAGTCACGGAGAGATAATGGCTAGGAACATAAGGGAACTGATCGATAATAATCCTACTACAAACTAACTAAGCATGCATAACAACTAAAACTAAAGGAGGCTCTACGAACTCGGTACTCTCTGCTGTCGATCCTTCGGGTTCGGGAGTAGCATAAGGATTAGCTACCCTTATCCCCTTACGGATCGCACTGCGCCTTGTCTCAACCATTGCGAACTAAAAGGAAAGAAAGGATGTGGTTAGAACGGTAGATACAAATATATCGAAGAAATCACGGACGGAATCAAGCTGGATGCAAATTAAGAGACAATAAGATCTTAAGATAAAATAGACTCATAGGATTAGAAATCCTATTTGTGGATGATATAACCTCCTAACTTCAAATCTATTCGCAGGCTCGTAGTAGTATAGCTAACTTAAGCACTACCACGAGTTCGCAGTCTTATGCGAAATTAGACCTGCATGGGCCACCATAAAAACTTGTCACGACCCGCTCCCAATTTTGAGATACGAGTACGTGGCCAAGTCCAGCCTACGCCGCAGCATCGGCGGTAGTACGCTGTCTATGATAACAATGGTCCACAACAAGCACAACACGCTTATATATCATCCACAACTAAGCCAGCAAAAATCACTAAAATATCCAATAGTCTCAATAATAAAAATGAAAAATCCACTACAACTCAGAAAGTCTCGGGAATAAACCCGGATAGCAGAAAATAAAATAGACAACTAAACTCCATAACTATAACTACTAATGCGAATCCATAAGGAAAAAAATATGCTAATTCGCATCAGTGCTGGAACCGGGTATGCCAGTGACATCAGTGTCTCCAACATACTCACCGTAGACCTCGGGGCAAATCTCTTCGTCTAAAGCTGAAAAATAGTTATCCAGTCAGGATTGGAGCAAGATCACCATAACACTACATTACACAATATAGTATACAAGCATGAAGGAAAGATAAAAGGAATTTAACTGAAGATAAGTATAGGCATGACATTGTATGATAAGAAAGTACCTTTGAGACGTGATAACAATATGAAGGTAGACTTTGACATACCACTAAGACATGATGACAATAAGAAGGTAAACTTGACGAAAGAAGAACAATAGACGACATGGCAACAATAATTAAGTCACGTGTACTGTATGTTTTAGAATACCAACTTTCAGCATGTAGATGGCTTGGGATATCCGTCAGTCATACGTGTGGTGCATGACTGATATTATGCAATCAATGTATAGGGGGTCTGTATTCAATTCGTTGACCACATGCTTACTTGTCGTATTCCCCCGTCCGACTCACTCACAATACATGTCCACTATGATAAACATTAGCAATACGATAAACTGTAAACAATAGGAAACAATGAGTAAAAGATGAACATGTATATATCCTAACGATTCTAACTCTCGTGCACAATATTAATCATGAGCAATGACAATCATGAACCAAAGGGAAGTAATAGTGAAACGACGACACGAAGATACATGCAGCATAAAATAAAGAAAACATAGGTCATAGTGATACTTGCCTGCTTCGATAGATGATAAAGTCACAAGTCAAGATGTCGTAGTCCGATCTACCCCGTCACATAAAAACTACAAGTTAGATCAACGATTCCCACTCTAAAATCCTAGAAAGTGGCTAATGGTTTAAACTAATTAATACTATTTTAATCCTAGAATAAATCATCTAAAATCCTATTTTAACCTATTTAATTCTGAAATAACAATCTACACACAAAAATTTGGCCAAGAAAATTCACGGTTCCAAATTCGGGACTCGTGGCACGCAAACCGAGATATACTGTTGACTTAATAGTCAAACATTATGAATTCAAAGTCTGAGTGTGCAACATGATAGATTTCAGCGCCATGAGTGTACTGGAATTGACCGTGCCATAAAATCATGCTTTGGTCAAAAGTTATCGCCATTATGGCTAACTATGACCAAATCGATGAACCGTTGACCAAATCTGACTTCTATAAACAAAATAAAATAATAGATGAAACTCTGAATTTCTGGAAAAATTATATATTTTAGGGCTCGGTGTCAGCTTTCCAAAACTTCAAACGGATCATGAAATGGAGTTCGGGATTGCTTGGAATCTCGAAAACCGTGCGACGTGTAAATTTTTGGACAACCGACACTCAAATAATTATTCAGAAATTCGAGATCAAAATACCAGAAAATAAATTATATAATCAGAAATCTAACCTCAATACGCTTCTAACAAAAAAAACGGCGCACGAAAAGGATGTGTAGATCGACGGCAAACCCTCCGCGAAGTCGAAGAATCCTTATTGAACTCTCCCACAAAAAGCTGCTGAAAAATAACTAGGATTTTCGGAAAAACCTAAATCATATATTAATATATATAGGGATCGACTAAGTCGGCTGAGCGGCTGGACGGGACACGTGGCCGTATCTCGTGCGCCCAGCCCAGATCAAACGGCTGGGAAGTAAGCCGGCTTAGCTGGCGGCTCCGAGTCAAACTCGGATTCCCAATCCGGCTCGGAGACCGAGCCCTACACCCCCCCTTTCACTGGCGCGGGCCCGCCCACTCCGCTCCTGCGGCTGACGGGTGGGCCCCCGTGAGGCTGACTGGGTAAATAAATTAGAAAATAGGTTTTAAATTACAGAAAATTAAATAAAAATCAATAAAAAATCCTAAAAATCCCAAATAAATCCCAGAAAATATCTAAAAATTCCTAGAAAAATATAGAAAATATTTTAGGGGTTCTAGAGCCCAAATAAATTACTTGGCCTCAAAAATACCCTTGGGTGCTCTCACAGAAAATTCTAGAAGCATAAGAAAATAATGAAATAATATATAAAAATTATCTAAAAATCTCCAATAAATCTTGGAAATTCTAAAATGGTAAAATAATACTCTAGAGGCTGCCTGGGGACCCTGGAGACCATATATGACCTAATTTCCTTATATCTAACCTATAGGCTTAGGCAAAATCTTACGATCCCTAATCAACAACCTAGTAAATAATTGATTCTAACAAAAAAAAATCTCCGAAATAGAAAATAAATTCTAGGAACCCAAATGCTACAGTAAGGCAAAGTTATGCCGGTCGACCTAAGTTATTCTACGTGCTGTCTCGCTCATTCTGCGGTTGTCAAGATAAATAGTCCTACGACCCCAAAGCCCGTCATATGAAGTATGACTTGGGCGACAGCGTTGCGTAGAACACGAGTCGGTTTAGAGGCACGAGCCACGGTTGGTTCAGTAGAAAGTTAGTCACGGTCGGTCGATACTTAAGGAAACACGTTATGTTCGAGTTGAGTTGGAAGGCTATGCAGTAGCCGTTCCCTGAGTTCAAAGAACGTTAAGTCTAAGCGATGGTTAGTCGCCGAGAGGAAATATGTCGGGACTGTGGTTCAGTCGCCGAGGCAACCCTGGTTAGGGGCTCTGCAAAGGAAGTACGAAAAGTGGAAAGAATAAAACAAAGGAACTGTGATAATAATGAGACCATGCATTACGTTAAGTCTAGAAGTTAGCGTAGGCGCGTGGTCATGGACGACTTGTCGACAAGGGGCAGTTCTTCGAGCGGCAACCCGGGGCCACGGGACCGACTCGGCCAGGGAAGAACTGGTTGTAGCCGAGCTGGGTAATAGGCAACGCTGGAAAGGCGATTGGTAATACGGGGACTTGCAGCGAGGATCGCAACCGGCGGTGCAAGGGTCCCGTTTGCTAGGCTACGTCCAAAATGGCTGGTTAGGCCAGTGACCATTCATATAGATGTGTCGGCACGGGCGACAATCCGTGCAGGTGCCTTTGGATTGAGTTAAATATATATGAGTTAAAAAGACACAATTTCTGAGCCTAAGATTTGGCTACAGCGAATGCGGCGTGCTTCGGCACAAGATGTGGCGTCGAGTGTTGAGTTGTTGGCATAGAGTTGCATGAGTTAGGCTTGAGCTGTTGCGAGTTAAGACGAAAAGGGCCGTAGGGCAAGTTGTGTGAAGTTACGTTGAGTTGTTGGGCACGGCCTCAAAATATGAGGCACGGCCGCGTTGTCACAACACAAGTATAGGCGAGACTAAGCGAGGAGGCACTGCCTCGGTAATATTAAAGCACGAATCGAGTATGGCACGACCGAGTCGTTGCGTCCCAGAGTTTAGCACGAAAGATAAGTATAAGCCAGTGCGTCGACAATGCAAGCACGAGAAAGGTCTAGAGGCAAGGAAATGGAGTCCTTCGTGTAGTTGCGTCTCTGATTATGGCCGTAAGGCGAATACTACTTGATAGGTTAACGTTGTTGGCACGAGGAGTGGTCTAGTGACAAGTATGAGTTAACGTTGACATTGCAAGCACGAGATGGTTTCGATACACAAGTTGCGCTAAGGCGCCGGTCCTAAAACTGATCCTAAGGCAAGAATAGAAAGACAATCGTAAAAAGGGTTTATGTTGCACAAAGTAAATGAAACGTGTTGGTTTTGTATGGGTGGACGAGGAGCTCACTCCACCAGTACAGTGGTACTGACATCCATACAGTGTTTCATGTGCAGGCACAGGTAGAAGCTCGTGGTACGGAGCTCGCTTGGATGCGTCGAGGTACGGAGTTCCTTGGCGAGTTGAAGCGTACAGC
>JANAVB010021996.1:5390948-5403448 GCA_029216955.1 Iris pallida
AATTTCTGCCCACGGCGTGGGCTTGACGGGGCCTATCGGCCGCACGGGAAAGTGGAATGCGAGCGTTGTTGCAGTTTCTGTGCACACGAAGAATTTCTGTGCACGGCGTGGGCCTGACAGTCCCTATCGGCCGTACTGGACAGAGGAATGGAAGCGTTGCAGCAGTTTCTGTGCGCACGAATAATTTTTGTGCACGGCGTGGGCCTGACAGGCCCTATCGGCCGCACGGGATCGAGGAACCCTCAAGTTGCAGCAGTTACTGCACACGCAACCAGTGTCCGTGCACGGCGTGGACTGACATGGCCTATCAGCTGCACGGCGGACGGAAACGCATGCGTTGCAGCAGTTTCTGCGCATACGAAGAATTTTCGTGCACGGCGTGGGCCTGACAGGCCCTATCGGCCGCACGGGACACAGAAATGCATGCGTTGCAGCAGTTCAGCGCGCACGAAGATTTTCTGTGCACGGCGTGGGCCTGACAGGCCCTATCGACTGCAGTTTTATTGTGGGGAAGGTCCCACTAATCCTAAATCGCTGGGTTAGACTTGGTCAACGGTCAGCCTAAGGTGACTGCTAACTCTATTAGTCAATCTCCTTCGACCACGTGCATGACTCACAGTCAACCCATTAGCATTACACAGCACAACTCATCTTTGCATGGGGCTCATATGCGTATCCCTAACACTTCGCACGTCACAACTGATTACCTGCATGGGCTTGAACACGTTGGTCAGCCTCAAGGTGCCAAGATATCGTCTGCTATTTGTGTCCCTCCTATCGCGGACTCAGGGGTGTCAACACAGGCTCACCCCAAGACTGACCGCAACATATCGAAAATTTCTTTTGCGGATATGGTAAGACCGGACCGCGTTAGAGACACGTGGGATATAGTAGACGATGTTCATCTGGTTAGCTGCACGGACACTAACTCGGACACGATCAGAGAGGAAGGGGAATCTATTGATGTCCATTTTTCTCCCAGGAAGGTTTGTCCCTCGCGACGCCCTTTCAGAACACTATAATTTTGAAATTTACCTCGGGTTGTCCGAAAGTATCTCGGGTTCAAGAATGTGTTGCTAGATGGGCTCTATCCGACAGTTATATGGTGGCTCCGATGGACGCTAGACATATAGTTCTACACCTGTCTAGAGCTGGGGATCACAAAATTGTTTTGGACTAAAATATAACGAGGATTGACAATTACCCCGTTAAATTCCTTAAGTGGTCTTCTGACTTCAACTGTAACGAGGAATCGGCTATTGCCTCGGTTTGGGTGACGTTTCCTAACCCCCCGTTGGAATTTTTCGTGCCGTCGGCGATAAAAAGGATTGCCAACTCTTTTGGTAAATTTCTTACTTTATCCGACGAAACTAGACGCTTCACGAAAGCCAATTATGTGAAAATTTGCATGGATTTGGACATCTCAAAAGAGCTCCCAGTTAGCTTAAACGTTTCCATTGGAAACAAAGTGCATATTCAACCGGTCATCTATGATAATAATGTTGTATACTGTAAACATTGTCGTCTTCGGGGACACGATATTAAGTTCTGTTTCAAAGCTAACCCGGAGTTACGAAGGAAGCCGCGGAACAACCAGGGGACGGACAAAGATAAGGGGATTATCGAGAAACACCAATCATCGGGAACACGACCCTCTGAATCAATTCTCGGGATGCCTAATCAACATATTCATTTCCAATCTCCCGGGGAGTCGAGCAACAGCAAAGAACAGAGCAACAAGGTTTCTAACGCAGGTATGACTTCAATAAAATTATCTAATAAGTTTCAATCGTTGTTAGCAGAGGATAACGGCGAAGCTGAAACTACTAAGAACGAGATAGATGTGGAGTCGAGTGAGTCCGACATCCAGATAGCGGATCAAATAGAGGATAGCAACAACATCATCCAGGCACAGATGACGGAGGGTTCAATCAGGGAGGAGCATGCTGATCAAGGAGAGAACATGGCGGGTGGCCAAGTTAACTCGGCTGTCAGTGACGGGGATAGGTCCTTGGGGATACAAAGGATTGTTGACCCTCCTGAAGTAGCAGATCTTAATATCCTAACACAATCGCAGTAGGATGAGGAGCCATATACTCCGGCAGATTTTCTCAGGAGATCACCGGGGATTACAATAATTTTATCCGGGCATACAATGCAAGACTTGAAGAAGAAGCGAGTGGAAGACTCCTGGACGTGGCTAATGAACAGAGGAGACACAATGAAGAAACTGAGAAGGGGAGGGGTCCCCCAAGGAATCGAATAGTTCCTCTTTTGTTCAGGAACAGAACATTTACAGTATTAACTCCACTATCAGAGAATTCCAGGATCATCTACGTGGAGCTCAATCCCCGGAATTCGGAGAATCTCAAGATATTGAGTTGAACCTCATAAAGAATTTCAAGGCTAAAAGCAAAAAACTTATGGCTTCGGAGAAGTTAGCTAGGGACTCCTTGAGACGGCAGAAGACGGCGAGTACGCCGGACAAGGGAGGCAACGAGGAGATGACGGGGACTAAGGATATAGAGAATCCGGATCCGCAAACGGGAGAGGATAATTCTGAAGACAACAACAGTAACTCCAAGCAGCAATATGAAGAGGTAGACGAAGAAGCGGCGAACACACCTACCGACTTGCAGGACAGGAAAGCTCAAAGAAAGGACAAACAGGTTGTGAAGGAGGACCCGCCTAAAGAAGCTGTTTCTACTTCAGACAAGGTCCAAGAGAAGACGACGAATACTGGGAAAAGTGCCGCTAGAGGAAAGCAGTCAGGGGCCAAAGACATAAAAACGAGGAAGGAAATCCATCCTTCTAGTCAAATGATAACTCGGCGACATAGAGACGCCAACAACAACTCTTCACGTGCCATTTAATGTTTAACACCATTGTATGGAACGTGAGGGGCATCAGAGATCCGAAAACACGTATTTTTCTAAACTCTCTTAAGTGTAATTATTGTACTGACTTGATTGCTATTTTGGAACCAAAAATAGGGGGCGAGAATATAAGTGATCTTGCTCAGGAACTTCACATGACCAACTGGACTCATGGGGGAGAGCACAACAAATATATTTGGCTTCTTTGGAGTAGTAATATAGAGGTTCAGGTGACTGATATTCATCAACAATTCATCACTTGTAAGATTTATGACAAGAATTTGGCGGAGTATATTCTGGTGACTGTGGTTTACGCTAGCTGTAGCATGAAGGAGAGACGGGAGCTATGGCAGGCGTTGAGTATTACTGCCAACAACAATTTGATCCCATGGATATTAGCCGGAGACTTTAACGTGGTTACATCGGCCGGGGAGAAACGTGGTCTTACTAACATTAATCCTACGGCGGTCAATCAATTCAACAAATTCATACAGGATGCTGCTCTCGTCGATGCAGGCTTCATTGGCTCCCCGTTTACTTGGTGTAATGGTCTGCTGAACAAACCTAATACTTGGGAGAGGTTGGATAGAGTTCTACTGGATACCAATTACTTGATCAACAGGCCGGCTATTTCTGTGTATCATCTCCTGCGTATTCATTCGGACCACTCTCCTATTCTGATATCTCGTTCGAATTACATGAAGAAGGCGACTCCTTTTAAATTTCAGCGGATGTGGTGTTCGTATCCGGCTTTCGCTGATTTCGTGAAAGATAACTGGAACTTACCTTGCACGGGTCAACCTATGATGGTTCTTCACTTAAAACTCAAGAGGCTGCGGTCGGCGCTTAGAGAATGGAACTGGAAAATTTTTGGGGGACGTTCGTATCAAAATTCGACAACTTCAGCAGGACATTGACAAGTTGGAGGCGGATTGGCAGAAAGCTTGGAGTAGCGATACTTGTATTCAAATTGAAGAAGCCAAAAATCTTCTCCAAACTGTTGGAGTGGGTGGGGTTCCCAACCTATATGGAGAAGACCCCCGGAGTGCGACGAGCGCCGTCCGATATCGGAGAAGCTCGGGAAGTAGGCGACGGAGTTGCTGCTGTTGCTGCTGGAGCTGCTGGAAGCAGGGGATCCGAGTTCGGGCCGAACTCGGTCCCATGGCGAGTTCGGGCCGAACTCGGTCTGGCCGTTCCAGGGTTTGGCCAGTAGGTGCTGGTTGCCCCACACAGAGTTCTGGCCGAACTCTGTGTCGTCGGGGGCTGAAGCGATTTTTTGGATGAGTTTTCATCATTGGATCTAATCCAACGGTCCAGGTTGGTTGCGGGATTAGGGAGATATATTGAGTTTTCTCAACCCTAATTCATTATCGTATTATCGCATTGGACAACACAAGTTTGAGAGAGAAGGAGGCAAGAGTGCCATTGCAACTTCGGAGAAGAAGACGGAGGATCGAAGGTCGTTTTCGAAGGAGATCGTGTTTCGGGTAATCTCTACTCGTCGTTCTCGTTCTTCGTAGCCTTGTGATCATTGTTCTTGTCTCTGAGTGTTGTGGGGATCCGATTGGATCGGGAGGAGTTTGTAGAGGGTGTAATTCTTCTATTCCATTAGTGGAGGCTTCTCAGGGTTGGACTCCGATCGTCCCGTGGTTTTTCCCGCAAGGGTTTCCACGTCAAAAATTCTCTGTGTCTGCGTGGTTGTTTTTGTGTGCTTGTTTTTGGGTTCGTGCGTTGTTTGCTCGGTCCTCTCGCAGGTACTCTCCGGTTTGGGGAAAGGTTTCCGCGCTTCTTTCCCAACAGAGTGGTATCAGAGCTTTGGGTTCAAAGGGTGTCAGAAGTTGACAGAGGAACCAGAGAGGAGAGATGGACGCGAAGCCAGTGCGCATGGTGAACCTTAATGGCACAAACTATCATTATTGGCGGAGCAAGATGAAGGATTTGCTATTTGTCAAGAAGCTGCATCTACCTGTGTTTGCATCCGAGAGGCCCAGTGATAAATCCGAGGAGGACTGGAAGTTCGAGCACATACAGGTGTGTGGGTACATACGGCAGTTTGTTGATGAGAACGTGTACAACCACGTTGCCAATATTGAGCACGCGAAGACGTTGTGGGATAAGCTGGAATCCTTGTATGCGAAGAAGACCGGGGTAAACAAGTTGTTCCTGATCCGAACGATGATGGGTCTGCGGTACAAGGATGGGGCGTCTATTACGGATCACTTGAGTGATTTTTAGGGCGTGGTTGACCAGCTATCTTCTATGGGAGTCAAGTTCGACGACGAAGTTCAGGGACTGTGGCTGCTGTGTACCTTGCCAGACTCGTGGGAGACCGTACGAGTATCTATGATCGCTTCTGCTCCAGAGGGCGTGGTCAGTCTGGAGTTTGCCAAGAGCGGGGTGTTGAATGAAGAGATGCGGAGACGTTCTCAGGGCACTTCATCCACATCCCACCACTCAGAGGCACTTGTTTCAGAGAGCCGCGGAAGGGGCAAAAACAGGGGTCCAGGTGGTGGCAGAGACAAGAGCAGGGGGAAGTCCAAGGGTCGGTACGAGGACTCAGAGTGTTATCATTGCGGTAAGAAGGGCCATATCAAGCGGAATTGTTTCGCTTGGAAGAAGGAGAAGAAGGGCGACAAGGGGAAGCAAGAAGAGAACACTACAGCGGCGGCCTCGGTACATGGAGGCGATGTGATCGTCGTAGGTGATGAGGTCATTACTAACCTCGCCTGCGATGACAATTCTTGGCTGGTGGACTCAGGGGCTTCAGCACATGTATCTCACAATAGGGCACTGTTTGCCACTTACACGACAGGCGACTGTGGCGTGTTGAAGATGGGCAACGGAGATGTGTCGAAGGCGGTTGCCATTGGAGATGTGCATTTGAGAACGAAGACGGGTGCGGTTCTTGTTCTCAAGGATGTTCGTCATGTCCCTGATATCCGTTTCAACCTGGTGTCGGTTGGAAGGTTGGATGACGAGGGATTCTTCAGTCTCTTCGGGAATAGTCAGTGGAAGCTTTCCAGAGGTTCGATGGTGATTGCCAGAGGAAGCAAGAAGTCCGGTCTCTACTATATGGAGGGGAGCGCAGAGGGGGCACAGGAGGTGAACGCCGTCAGTGACGCGTCTACCGAGTTGTGGCACAGGCGGCTCGGCCATATCAGCGAGAAGGGGATGAGCTACTTGGTGAACAGGAAAGTGATTCCGGGGCTCAAGTCTACAAAGTTGGAGAAATGCACGCACTGTTTGGCTGGGAAGCAAAGTAGGGTGTCTTTCCAGAGTCACCCAAGTTCGAGGAAGCCGGCGTTGCTCGAGTTGATTCACTTGGATGTCTGCGGTCCTATGAAGGTAAAATCTCTTGGTGGTGCTTCTTACTTTGTGACTTTTATTGATGACTGTTCCAGGAAGGTTTGGGTCTATGCCTTAAAGACCAAGGATCAGGTGCTGCCTACTTTCAAGGAGTTTCAGGCCTCCGTTGAAAGGGAGACGGGCAAGAAGTTGTTGTGTGTTCGGTCCGACAATGGCGGCGAATACATCGGTCCCTTTGATGCGTATTGCAGAGAGCAAGGGATACGACACCAGAAGACTCCGCCAAAGACACCTCAGCTCAATGGTGTAGCGGAGCGCATGAACAGGACACTGATGGAGAGGGTGCGGTGTTTGCTGTCAGAAGCAAATTTGTCGGGCAGTTATTGGGGTGAGGCTCTTCTCACAGCTGCTTATATTATTAATTTGTCTCCTAGTGCTCCTTTGCAGGGTGATGTGCCTGACAAAGTATGGTACGGCAAAGAGCCGTCATACAATCACCTGCGGGCGTTTGGTTGTAAAGCCTTCGTGCATGTACCGAAGGACGAGAGGACCAAACTTGAGCCGAAGACGAGGCGATGCGTCTTTGTCGGCTATGGTCGGGATAAGTTTGGCTATAGACTCTACGACCCAGTGGAAGAAAAGCTCTACAGAAGCAGGGACGTGGTGTTCGTCGAGGATCAGACCATGACCAACACTCAGGATTCCGAGACGCCTTCTGAGGCT
Organism: Iris pallida; assembly: GCA_029216955.1. Classification (NCBI taxonomy): domain Eukaryota; kingdom Viridiplantae; phylum Streptophyta; class Magnoliopsida; order Asparagales; family Iridaceae; genus Iris; species Iris pallida. The sequence goes on from JANAVB010021996.1 coordinate 5,397,854, forward strand.
GAGGAATTGCCTGAGTTAGAGTCATTTCGCTTCGAGCAGTTTCCAGAGGACATCGCAGAAGATCCAGTTATGGGGGAGCCGGTAAATGGAGTTGCTCCCAACCTTGATCATCAGCCTGCTGATGGTGGTCAGGGTGTCCCTCAGGAGGATGAGCATGCCGGAGAGGTAGTTCCTGAAGGGGAGGAGGCTGTCGGTATACAGCCAGCACCAGTGGCTCCACTGAGAAGGAGCAACAGGGATCGTCGACCATCTACGAGATACTCGCCGGATGAGTATGTGCTACTGACTGACGGGGGAGAGCCCGAAAGTTTCGCAGAGGCTATAGAAGACGAACACAGGCAGGAGTGGATGGTGGCTATGCAGGAGGAGATGAGTTCCTTGCACACCAATTCTACTTATGATCTGGTGCGGTTGCCAAAGGGCAAGAAGGCTTTGAAGAATCGATGGGTGTTCAGAGTGAAGCAGACGGATGATGCTACTCGCCCTCGATACAAAGCGAGACTGGTAGTCAAGGGCTACGGTCAGCGGAAAGGCGTGGATTATGATGAAATCTTTTCGCCTATCGTCAAGCATTCGTCTATTCGGGTGGTGCTAGCATTAGCAGCCAGTTTCAACTTGGAGGTCGAGCAGATGGATGTGAAGACGGCGTTCCTCCACGGTGATCTTGAAGAGGAGTTGTACATGGAGCAGCCGGAGGTATTCTGTGAGAAGGGCAAGTCACATTTGGTCTGCCGGTTGAAGAAGAGCTTGTATGGTCTGAAGCAGGCTCCGAGGCAGTGGTACAGAAAGTTCGAGTCGTTTATGGGGGAGCATGGTTATGCACGGACGACGTCGGACCATTGTGCATTTGTGAGGTATTTTGCCGATGATGATTTTATCATCTTATTGCTCTATGTTGATGATATGCTATTAGTGGGTCGGAATGCCACTAGGATAGCGGAGTTGAAGCGCCAGCTGGGCGCGGCCTTCTCTATGAAGGATTTGGGCGCAGCGAAGACTATTCTTGGGATGGAGATCAGCCGAGAGAGAGATTCCAAGCTGCTACACTTGTCCCAAAAGAAGTACATTCACCGGGTACTTCAGCGTTTCGAGATGGACGGGTCGAAGAAAGTGAGTTCCCCCCTCGCGGCTCACTTTAAGTTCACTGAGGAGCAGTGTCCATCTACCGAGGACGAAAAGGAAGATATGGAGCGGGTTCCATATGCTTCAGCTGTGGGAAGCCTTATGTATGCCATGGTGTGTACGAGGCCAGATATTGCTCATGCAGTTGGTACGGTTAGCAGGTATCTTTCGAATCCTGGAAGGGTACACTGGAGTGCGGTCAAGTGGATTCTACGATATCTTCAGGGCACTGCTGGTTGGAGACTTTCCTTTGGTGGTGACGAGCCGAAGCTGGTTGGGTATACCGACGCTGATATGGCTGGAGATGTAGACACGAGGCGATCGACTTCGGGCTACGTGATGATGTTTGCGGGATGAGCAGTATCGTGGCAGTCGCGGTTGCAGAAGTGTGTTGCCTTGTCGACGACAGAGGCAGAGTACATTGCGGCGACGGAGGCTTGCAAGGAGCTGTTGTGGATGAAGAAGCTGTTGCAGGAAATAGGACTGAAGCAAGAGCAGTATACTTTGCTTTGCGACAGTCAGAGTGCTATCCATCTTGTGAAGAATCAGACGTTTCATAGCCGGTCCAAGCACATCGAGACCCGGTATCATTGGATACGGGATGTGGTTGAGAAGAAGGACGCGGAGCTTGAGAAGGTGCATACAGATGACAATGGAGCTGATATGTTCACGAAGATTCTACCAAGAGGGAAGTTTGAGTACTGCAGGCAGGTCGTCGGGATGACGACGTCCTCCCCATAGTTGTGAAGGGGGAGATTTGTTGGAGTGGGTGGGGTTCCCAACCTATGTGGAGAAGACCCCGGAGTGCGACGAGCGCCGTCCGATATCGGAGAAGCTCGGGAAGTAGGCGACGGAGTTGCTGCTGTTGCTGCTGGAGCTGCTGGAAGCAGGGGATCCGAGTTCGGGCCAAACTCGGTCCCATGGCGAGTTCGGGCCGAACTCGGTCTGGCCGTTCCAGGGTTTGGCCAGTAGGTGCTGGTTGCCCCACACAGAGTTCTGGCCGAACTCTGTGTCGTCGGGGGCTGAAGCGATTTTTTGGATGAGTTTTCATCATTGGATCTAATCCAACGGTCCAGGTTGGTTGCGGGATTAGGGAGATATATTGAGTTTTCTCAACCCTAATTCATTATCGTATTATCGCATTGGACAACACAAGTTTGAGAGAGAAGGAGGCAAGAGTGCCATTGCAACTTCGGAGAAGAAGACGGAGGATCGAAGGTCGTTTTCGAAGGAGATCGTGTTTCGGGTAATCTCTACTCGTCGTTCTTGTTCTTCGTAGCCTTGTGATCATTGTTCTTGTCTCTGAGTGTTGTGGGGATCCGATTTGGATCGGGAGGAGTTTGTAGAGGGTGTAATTCTTCTATTCCATTAGTGGAGGCTTCTCAGGGTTGGACTCCGATCGTCCCGTGGTTTTTTCCGCAAGGGTTTCCACGTCAAAAATTCTCTGTGTCTGCGTGGTTGTTTTTGTGTGCTTGTTTTTGGGTTCGTGCGTTGTTTGCTCGGTCCTCTCGCAGGTACTCTCCGGTTTGGGGAAAGGTTTCCGCGCTTCTTTCCCAACACAAACCTGGGTGGGTCATGAAGAAATGTTATTACAGGACCAAGCTCGGATAACGTGGATAAAAGATGGCAATCGTAATTCTAATTACTACCATGCTATCATCAAAGAAAGATCCAGCAGCAACAAAACGAAGATGTTCGACAATGACGGCAATATTCTGAAAGACGAGGTATTTTTACAAAGTGCTATTAATCATTTTTCTGAGTTTTTTCAGGAAGAACGAACGGACAACCCAGACTCTTTCCTCGACTGCATACCCAGCATCATTATTGACCAACAAAATATTGATCTTACGTCCTTACCTACCGAGGAGGAGATCGAAAAGGCGATTCACTCTCTCAACCCGAGGAGCGCTCCGGGACCGGATGGATTCACGGCATATTTCTACACTAGCTGCTGGTCTATTATCAAGAAGGACGTCCTTGCCTCGGTTTGTGATTTCTTCCAGGGAATAGAGATTCCGCAGGGGATTTCGGCAGCCAATATTATTTTATTTCCCAAAATCCACAAGCCGACTACTTGCCAAGACTTCAGACCCATTAGTTTGAGTAATTTGGCCAACAAAATCATTACTAAAGTGCTTGCGGAGAGACTTTCCATTGTGCTGCCTATGATTATTTCTAGGGAGCAAACAGGGTTTGTGAAAGGTAGGAGTATACATGAAAATATCAGCCTTGCTCATGAGATCATCAGCGCTATTGACAACAAGCCTAAGGGAGGTAATGTAGCGATTAAACTTGACATGTCGAAGGCATATGACAGGGTTAATTGGAACTTCCTATTGAAAGTTCTTTATAAACTCGGCTTTAACCACACTTGGGTCGATATGATTTACCGAGCAATATCTAATTGCTGGTACTCTGTATCGATTAACAAATGCACCGGTGGCTTCTTCCGTTCATCCAGGGGGCTTCGGCAGGGAGACCCGTTATCCCCGGCGCTTTTTATCATCGCACACGATGCCTTGAGTAGGAAGATTTCTCAGTTGACTCTTCTTCGGCGGATAAAGCACTTCACGGGGAGGAAAAACAGCCTTCATATATCTCATTTATTCTATGCGGATGACAGCATAATTTTTCTCAATGGCGGGATGGAGAGTATCGGCTGCCTTATGGATACGTTGAAGACTTATACCGCTATATCGGGTCAGCTCATAAACTTTTCCAAATCTTCTCTTATTACTTCACAAAAAATTCATATGTCTGTGCAGGCGGAGATCATTGCTACATTTACGGGTTTTACCAGAACCCCGCTTCCGATTCATTATTTAGGGGTCCCCCTATTCAAGGGGAAAGCCAAAGCGATATACTTTCAGGACCTCACCAACAAATTTGAGAAGAAAATTTCGGGATGGAAAGGTCGTCTCCTATCCTTTGGGGGTAAAATCACTCTACTCAAGAGCGTACTCACAGCTCTTCCGAAACATTCCTTATCTGTGGTGAAAGCACCGTCCAATCTATTTCGCACTCTTGAAAGAATCATGGCAAACTTTCTTTGGAACACCAAGGACCAACGTCGTAGGCGTTGGATTGCTTGGGATAAGGTGTGTCGTCCGACCGAAGAAAGGGGCCTCGGTATTCGATCACTTAAACAAGTAATGCACGCATTACATGCCAAGCGGTGTTGGGCGTTCATCAAAGGCGAATCGGTGTGGGCGCATTACATGCTTCGCAAATACAGAGACCCGGGCGATCCGAGCTACCGTCCGTCGGGCAAACCATCTCCACTTTGGTCGGCTATGCTAGAGACTTTTCCCAAGGTAGTGGCTCACGCATAGTGGGTGATTGGACGAGGGAACATTACGGTTTGGGAGACGAATTGGAGCGGGATCTCTATTGACAAACCACAGTGCTTTCGATACAACCCATGCATTCGTCAGATTATTGCTTCTCCATATATTCAGGATAGGGCGGGTCACATGGTGGATGTTCGTAGATACCTTACTCCGGCGGCCAACAACATACTCAATGAGATTATTATCTCCAATGAGCCCGATCGTATATGCTGGAATCTGTCACAAGATGGTGAGTTTTCCACCTCATCATTCTGGGATTTTTATAGAATTCGTTTTCCTATTTTAGGTTGGAGCAAGTATTATTGGAACAAATATATTCCGCCGCGTATAGGAGCATTCTTATGGCGGTTAGAACACAACGCGATTCCGGTGGATTCTCGTCTCTGGAAATTGGGTTTCAAACTCGCCTCAAAATGTGTATGTTGCATTGCCTCATCACAAGAATCGATAGACCATCTATTTGTCACTAGTGAGACGGCGACGGCGGTTTGGGACCATTTTGCTAAAGCGCTTCAAATCTCCAACAACTCGGCTACTCTTATCCAACTTGGGGAGAACTGGCTTCGGAATAATCCATCTCACAAATCGGACAACATCAGTAGAAATATTGTTTTTAGCACATGCCTTTGGGAGATTTGGAAACAGAGAAATGCGATTATTTTCGACAAAGGTAAAATTAATCATCAATATATTATTGTGCGTGTTAAATTCTTTTGGCAACAGGTGTTGAGAGCTCACAATATGAATGCGAAGAAGGACGGGTCAACTTTGACTCTTCTCAAGAGTGGTAGCAGCTGTCCCAATCCGATTTGGACTCCGCCAAGGACGGGGATGAAACTTAACATGGCTACTTCAAGTGGCAAGACTCGCTCGGCTGGTAGGGGTATCATACGGGATGCTACGGGGACTATGGGACTCGCCTTCACTGCTTATGTCGACAACGGCTCTCAATCTCACAAGGATAGCGACTTCCTCCTGATGGCGCTGCTAATGGCTAAAGACAGGGACCTACAAATCAAAGATATTGAGCTCTACAATTCTAAACTCAAGGACTACTGCTCGGGTAGATCAAAAATTCCCTGGAACAACACCTACAAAATCAGGAAAATCAAATCTCTAC
>JANAVB010021996.1:5413448-5423448 GCA_029216955.1 Iris pallida
TGGGATAGCTATACACACGGCCTTTTGGCTAAGTTGTGCCGTGTGTCGCGCACCTCGACTTCTGGTGCAATCGAGTTGCGAGCGATATCAAGTACCTCTCGGTCGGGAACGGAGATACACTTAGAGTGCATATCGATAGGAACGCTATCAAACTAACGCTTAGGCGTGCACGAAAGATTGGCTTGGATTTTGAGGATTAGTGCGAACGACTTAGTACGTCGAGGCGACGTGAGCGATTACGCTAGAGATTCGTCGAACGAATCTGAAGGGTGTCTTAGCGCATGATGCGAATGTGATTGAGGACTAGAATCGGATGGCTTGAGCCCGAGTGGTGTATGTGATAGGTTCGGAGAAGAATATAAATGAGTGTCGACGACTAGTCGAGTGGCTCGAATCCGAGTGTTGTATGGATGTTCTTGGAAAATCATTCGAGCGAAAATTGAGGATTAGGAAACACAACGAGTACGTCGGCGAGGCGATGCGATCGCACAAAGCCTTAGAACGCGTCACGCTTAGTTGATCGTGACTTCGAATGTCCCGAACGAGATGTCATTCGGACAACTTGTGAATGGGCAATGCAAGTTAGAAAACGATTCGGAACGATGAATGAAAATGAATGGTCTTGGTCGAGGAAACTTAGATGATCGCGCGTACGATTTCGGATTAAATCAGATGAATTACGATTTGAGTTTAAACAATAATCTTAAAACTAGCTTGAGGAATAGCAGTTGAACTTGATCTTGAATATTAAATGAAATTGTGGAATATCCAACTCGGACAACAGCATCAACGCACGACTCGAAATCGGTTGCAAAGAAAGATCGTCAGGTTACGCATATCGTCAATGGTATTGAGGCGTATCAAAGATCGATATGCGATAACTCGGGGGTACTCTGACTCGACGAATGACGGTCGTACAAATGTCATTGTTCCGTTGGATGCTATACTTGGGATGTTAAAAATATATCGAGGAAAAGATAGACTTGGCTCGAGGATTTTCTAGTTGAACGCATGACGGTCAGACTGTCGAATTGATTTGGCTTGGATGAAAATGAGAATGCTTGGGTTTGCTTCGTTGACAACCACAACGTTGACGCTCATGTCTTATGCGAGCGCAACTCCAGCCTCGCACATGCGTCATGCCGGATTAGGACGATCACTCCGCGTGAGCGCTGATATGGTGATTCATACAGCGGGAATGATTGAACTTGGATGGCGTGGCAATTTGATTGCTTCGATTTGTGGTTTGATGCGAAGGTAAACTCGAGAATGAATCTGTGTGTATGATGATTGAACTTGAGGATTGAGTAGGTCCCATCCGCGTATCGAGAATGAGTTAGTCTAAACTCAAACAAGAGTTACGCCCCGATGAGAATGATTATTCCACGGGAGCGTTGCATGGTGATTCATAAACCACCGTGGATGATCGAACTCGCGTGAGATTGGGACGTAATGTATTGTCGAGCTGGATGACCTCGTGATCGAATACATGAATTGGTTAGAACGGATATGTGAGGTATGTCGATCGGGTGATTTGAATGGATTCGAATATGCGTAACGAATACATTGATGCGAATAGGTGATCGTGCTCGATGTTTAGAAATCGGAGTGACGCAAGCTTGGGTAGAAAATTCCGTACTACCGACTTTGGTTTGACCCTAGGATTGGGGTCAGTGTTGGCATTATTGTTGGGGAACTATGATTCCAATCCTGACATTGACTTAGCCTCGAAAAGAAATAGCCTAGCGGATAGGCGGACGACCCTATGTCGAGTGATTGAACTTGTGTGTTTGACCTTACAGTATCGTCTGGACGGACGATAGACTTGGGCATCAATACTTAGAGTAGGACGGGGAACAGGGAATGTGCTTGAACGACGGCGAGAATGGCCCCAAACGAAGGGAATGATAGGAATGGATGATGCGCAAGTAAAGTTGGAATAACGAATTGAATCATTGGTCGGAAGATGTACTCGATAATAGTGCAATATTTGGTCTCGAATCGGATGGGAATTACCTAGACTTGGTCGGCTCCGCTAAGAAGAAAAATCGTATTGATTTCGTAGACAAGAACGCTTGATAAGCAAATCGAATAATCTCGAGGACCGAGATAAACGATATGTGATACACACGTGAGTTCGGTTTTAAATCGAAGTTAGCAAAACGATCGGCAAATCGAAACTATCACGAGTAGCTTGTCCGACTTTGCTAGTCGCTAAGCTTGGTTGAAATGTACGTATTCGGGGGATACCTTGAATGCGTGCACGATCCAAACTCAGCGATATGATGAACTCGAATACAGCTGCAAGTGGGTGTTGAGATGCGCATGATGGAATGAGTGAGTTTGCCTCAGCCTACGACTCTCGAGTTTGGAAAAATACAACGTACCTCGTGCGACCGTTTCAGTCCCATGATACATCGAAATAGCAACCAAGTCGAAAAAATGCTTGAATTGAATAAGTACCATCAACTCATAAACGAATGAAAAGTTATTCAATGAAATCGACCAAACGTAGGCAACACGGGACTTGGAAAGGTACGAAGCATGGTTTGATGCCATCGAACGATCGAGTCGTTCGATAGAATTGTCTATAAAACACGACGACACGAGTTAAGAAAAGGGTAGGATGACCTGCACTCAGGAAGTCTCGAGGACGAGACTTGTTTTGAGTGGTGTATGATGTAATAGCCCGCTCCGCCCTAGCGGAACACCGATTCAAACGGCAAGTACAACGACTCAAACGAGACGTCGACCCGAAGAGTTGGCATCGACCTGATGAAGAATCGATGCAAGACTTACATTGGCCGTCAAGATAAATCCAGACTTAGACTTTCAAAGGCGCGCTCGGAGTATCGCTCGGCCGATGCGAACATCGCTAAGGTGGGTGGCTTCGATGAACCCGTCTTTGCTTAGCCTAGACACATAACAATGCGGACACTATCATGAGAATCGCTAGGCGATAACCCGCGTATGCTAATAAATGACTCAACGCACCTTGCTAAGGGAATAATCCCATCTTGCATGCTTATTTAGAACATGGAAAAGAACTCGGCAAATATAGAAACTCTCGCACCGCGCTCTACGCTCGTGCTACGGCACAAGCTTACGTTCAAGTCCCGTACGAGTTCAACAATAAAACAATGAATGGATTACAATAATGAAATGGGAAGACTATCAATATAGTCGTTCCGAGTAGAGTATAGCAACATTGAAAAGCTATGGGACCGATGGGTTGCCAAGGCGACCCCCGCACTGGGAGTTGCGTAATGCGTGAATGAATGAATCAACGAATGAATGAACGAATGAATAAATATGTAAAAATGAATGAACGAACGAACAAGTGAAAGAAAGAAATGAAAGAAAGAATATATGAAAGATAAGACATGAAAGACATTAGCGACAGGTATGACGGGCACGTGCAACGGGGCTCGCTACCCGCGCTGCACGGACGCCAACCTGGTCGATAACGCATTATGGCTCAAGACAGCCGATATGTTAAATGACAAGTAAAATACGAAATGGTCGTGGACAAACGGCACGGGCGATGGGGGAGAATACCGTGGCCGTCTTGAGGAAGGATTCTGCGGCACGGGCGATGGGGGGGAATACCGTGGCCGGCCTAGGCGGAATCAGACATGGGGCTTACGGGCTGCTTTGAGTGGGGGCTCGGCCACTCAAAGAGTAAGGCCAGGCATTTCAAGAAACTATCAAGGTGTACCAACCATCACGCTTCGATAGGTGAGAATGCCCACGTGATATGTCCAAAATGGCTTGTAAAGCCAGCGACCCATGCATGTAGATTAAGTGGACTATGCTGGTGGCAATCCACGTGCAAGTTCTTGCATTGAAACAAGTAGTCTAAGTTAACTAAATGAAGTGTCTCCTGAATATGCTCAAATTATAACACTCTTGGACATGCCCGAAATGTGCCTCCTGAACATGCTCGAAACATAACACTCTGAACATGCCTGCGACGTGAATGAACATGCCTACGACGTGCTAGAACCCGAGACATGGATACGCCCGTAACATTGAATGTTTACATGAATCACGTTAAGTTACTTCATGTTAAATTGTTGACTAACTTTGTTTACTTTGGACAGGGAAGGCCGGACGGTAAGTATGGATAAGTCGTGCATGCATTTTCCATGCGACACTTGAAATCAGCAACACGAGATAGGTCATGATATGTGCCATGAAATTGACCCTAAGGCAAGATTAGAAAGACAATGAATGATAGTCGGTGCACGAAAGTAAATGCAACATGTTTGGTAATGATAGCATTGTGGGCGAGCTAGCCTCCCCACCAGTACATAACAATATACTGATAACCCCACAGTCTGCTTGCAGGAAGCAGGAGACGCCGGCGGGTGCGGAGCTTTCCTCATACGTGCTAAGGCGCGGAGCTATCTCTTGAGCCTTGGAGCGTTGCAAGGAGCTGAGCACCATATACAGGACATAATGTATTGGAACATCGCCATGTATCATTCCATCTTGTAAGCCACTTGGCACGCCTTTTAGGTTTCAGAGAGAGAGCTTAAACGATTTGTAATATCGGCCTAGCGCCGCTTGTAACCTTCGTGAATATCAATAAAGAGATCGAATTTGCTTCTACTTGTGTTTATTTACTTTTTGCTGCAATGGGGACACTCTGTGCGACTATGGGCCTAGCTCAAATCGGCCGTTTCTTGACTTGGCCTTGCACGGGCGCAACCTAGGCCCGTGCGGCATCACGCCTTAGCGGGGACGATCGCTCCTACGGGAGCGGGGCGTGACACCTATCGATCCTTTAGACATTCGGAATTTGAAGCTAGAGGTGTCAGAAAAGTTACCACAGGGATAACTGGCTTGTGGCAGCCAAGCGTTCATATCGACGTTGCTTTTTGATCCTTCGATGTCGGCTCTTCCTATCATTGTGAAGCAGAATTCACCAAGTGTTGGATTGTTCACCCACCAATAGGGAACGTGAGCTGGGTTTAGACCGTCGTGAGACAGGTTAGTTTTACCCTACTAATGACCGCACCGCGATAGTAATTCAACCTAGTACGAGAGGAACCGTTGATTCACACAATTGGTCATCGCGCTTGGTTGAAAAGCCAGTAGCACGAAGCTACCGTGTGCCGGATTATGACTGAACGCCTCTAAGTCAGAATCCAAGCTAAATAAGCGGCGCCTGTGCCCGCCGTTCGACCACCGACCCGCAGTAGGGGCTTACCAAAGCCCCCATGGGCCCATGTCGAAGGATGTCCCCCCCGCGGCGGACGTGCCGCGGAGGAACCCTTGAAGTGATATTCCAAACGGTCGGCGGGCAGAATCCTTTGCAGACGACTTAAATACGCGATGGGGCATTGTAAGTGGCAGAGTGGCCTTGCTGCCACGATCCACTGAGATCCAGCCCTTTGTCGCACAGATTCGTCCCCCACCTAATTTCTCCCAACATAACGGGACCCAAAAGGTTGGTCGCCCATACTTGGCCCCCTCCCTCACGACGGGAAATACTACCGAGTACGGTATGCTGCACCGCACTCACTACCACTCCAGCGTACGTGGCTCGTACTGTAGTGCCCATCTATTAAAGCGTCCTTGCGGCGCCAAGCGCCACGACGGGAGATGCATAATTAACTTGCGTCGACGAAAGGGATCGTGCCTCTGTGGCCGGCTTAGTACCTCCTCCTACTTGCATCCTCCCGTCGGATCCGAGAAGGAAGGAAGGGTCCTTCTTCCTTTCTTTTCCATGAAACATCGACTAAAATGGTGGCCGAGTACGAGAACCCAAGAACAAGATCGGAAGAGAATACGCACGCATAGACAAGACAGATACGTGAGTACGTACGTGACGGACAAGCGAATGCATTTACATCTCCCCGGACGGAGGAGCCTACTAATACCAGCATGTGTCCAGGGACAACGAGAAAGCGACGCCAAGGCTTTACGTACTACGTACTAATCTAGTACGTGCAGCAGGAGACACAACATTTCTGTGCACGGCGTGGGCCTGACGGGCCCTATCGGCCGCACGGGACAGAGAAATGCAAGCCTTGCAACAATTTCTTCGCACGTGGCAAATTTTTGCGCACGATGTGGGCGTGACAGGCCCCATCGCCCGCACGGGACAGAGGAACCTATAGCTGCCGCAGTTTCTGCACACGCAAACAGTTTCTGTCCACGGCGTAGGCCTGACAGGCCCTATCGGCCGGACGGGACGGAGGAACCCATGAGTTGCTGCAGTTTCTGCGCACGCAAACAGTTTTTGTGCACGGCGTAGGCGTGACAGGCACTATCGACCGCACGGGACAGGGGAATGCAAGCGTTGCAGTAGTTTCTGTGCATGCGAACAATTCCTGTGAACGGAGTGGGCTTGACAGGCCCTATCGGCCGGACGGGACACAAAAACGCATGCGTTGTAGCAGTTTCTGCACGCACGAAGAATTCCTGTGCACGGCGTGGGCCTGACATGCCCTATCGGCTGCACGGGACACAGAAATGCAAGCGGTGCACCAGTTTCTGCGCATGCAAAGAATTCCTGTGCACGGCGTGGGCCTGACAGGCCCTATCGGCCGTACGGGACACAGAAACGCAAGCATTGCAGCAGTTTCTGTGTGCACAAAAATTTCTATGCACGGCGTGGGCCTGACAGCCCCTATCGGCCGTACGGGACAGAGGAATGCAAGCGTTGCAGTAGTTTCTGCGCACACGAACAATTCCTGTGCACGGCGTGGGCTTGACAGGCCCTATCGGCCGCACGGGACACAGAAACGCATGCGTTGTAGCAGTTTCTGTGCGTACAAAGATTTTCTATATACGGCGTGGGCCTGACATGCCCTATCGGCCGCACGGGATCGACCGAGCGGGCATATGCTGCGGTTTGTGTGCGTCGCGGCACTTCGTTTGCCCCACGGCAGATTCCTGCCCACGGCTTGGGCCTGACAGGCTGTATCGGCGAGCACGGGAGCGGCCTGCGGCTGTGTGCAAAAAATGACAAGCTCCTCAAGCACTTTGGTCCACCGTAATCATCCCCACAATAAAACTGCAAATCTATTATAGGGGAGTAGGTGGTGAAGGGGGGATGTTCATCGCGCGCGCGCACGGGGGGTGCACGGCGCGTCGAACGGCTGCACGCTCGCGGCCATTTAGCGAGCGCGCGCTTGCAAATTTTGCTTGCACGACGATTCACGGCGTTTTCTGTCGTGCTACAATTTTTGCCCACGGCGTAGGCTTGACGGGGCCTATCGGCCGTAAAGGACAGAGGAATGCGAGCGTTGTTGCAGTTTCTGTACACATGAAGAATTTTTGTGCACGGCGTGGGCCTGACAGTCCCTATCGGCCGCACGGGACAGGGGAATGGAAGCGTTGCAGCAGTTTCTGTGCGCACGAATAATTTCTGTGCACGGCGTGGGCCTGACAGGCCCTGTCAGCCGCACGGGATCGAGGAACCCTCAAGTTGCAGCAGTTACTGCACACGCAACCAGTGTCCCTGCACGGCATGGGACTGACATGGCCTATCAGCCGCACGGGGGACGGAAACGCAAGCGTTGCAGCAGTTTCTGCGCATGCGAAGAATTTCCGTGCACGGCGTGTGCCTAACAGGCCCTATCGGCCGCACGGGACACAGAAACGCATGCGTTACAGCAGTTTCAGCGTGCACGAAGATTTTCTGTGCATGGCGTGGGCCTGACAGGCCCTATCGGCTGCACGGGATCGACCGGGTGTGCATATGCGGCGGTTTGTGTGCCCCGCGGCACTTCGTTTGCCCCGCGGCAGATTCCTGCCAACGGCGTGGGCCTGACAAGCTGCATCGGCGAGCACGGGCGCGGCCTGCGGCTGAGCGCGAAAAATGACAAGCTCCTCAAGCACTTTGGTCCCCCGGAGTCATCCCCACAATAAAACTGCAAATCTATTATAGGAGAGTAGGTGGTGAAGGGGGAGATGTTCGTCGCGCGCCACAATCCCGTACGCGCGGAGGGTGCACGGTGCGTCGAACGACTGCCCGCGCGCGGCCGTCCAGCGACCGGGCGCTTGCTGGCTTTGGATGCGTGACGGTTCGTGACGTTTTCTGTCGCGCGGCAGTTTCTGCCCACGGCGTGGGCCTGACAGGCTGCATCGGCGAGCACGGGCTCGCGGCGGTGCGCTGAGGCGACCAGCACATAGAACGGCTGCACGGGCCGCCCGCCTCGCTCGCGTCCCAGTGCGAGGCAAGGCGTTGCAGCTGTTTCTGCGCGCGGCGCGCAGCTCTCAGCCCGTGCGACAGAATCTGCCGTAACTCGTGCCAGTTTCGAACCCCCTCGACCGAGCGGAAGGTTGGGCGCATTTTTCCCAAAAATGACAAGCTCCTCAAGCACTTTGGTACCCCGGAGTCAGCCCAACAATAAAACTGCAAATCTATTATAGGGGGAAGCAAGTTGAGCTAAAATTTGTGTCACGCCCCGCTCCCGTAGGAGTGATCGTCCTCGCTAAGGCGTGATGCCGCACGGGCCTAGGTTGCGCCCTTGCAAGGCCAAGTCCAGAAACGGCCGATTTAGCTAGGCCACAGAGTCGCACAGAGTGTCCCCATTGCAGCGGAAAGTAAATAAACACAAGTAGAAGCAAATTCGAACTCTTTATTGATATTCACGAAGGTTACAAGCGGTGCTAGGCCGATATTACAAATCGCTCACGCAGAGTGATCGTCCTAATCGGCGTGACGCATGTGCGAGGCTGGAGTAGCGCTCGCATAAGACAAGAACGTCAACGTTGTGGTTATCGACAAAGCAGATCCAAACATTCCAGTTTTCATCCAAGTCAAGTTCGATCGTCATTCGTTTAACTTAGAAAATCCTCGAGCCACGTCTATATTTTCCTCGACACATTTCAATATTAAGAGTATAACATCCATCGGAACAATGACATTTGCACAATCGTCATTCGCCGAGTCAGAGTACCCCCGAGTTATCGCATATCGATCTTTGATACGCCTCAATACCATCGACGATATGTGTAACCTGACGATCTTCCTTTGTAACCAATTTCGAGTCGTACGTTGATGCTGTTGTCCGAGTTGGATATTCCACAATTTTCTCAATACTCAAGATCAAGTTCAGTCACTTTTCCTCAAGCTCGTTTCAAGATCGTTATTCAAAACTCAAGTTACATTTCAGTTGCATCAATCCGATATCGCACGCACGATCCTCTAAGTTTCCTCGATCAAGACCATTCATTTTCATTCATCGTTTCGAATCGTTTTCTAACTCGCGTTGCTCATTCACAAGTTGTCCAAACGAGATGCTCGTTCGGGACATTCGAAGTCACGACCAACTAAGCATGATGCGTTTTAAGGCTTTGCGCGATCGCATCGCCTTGCCGACATACTCGTAATCCTCAATATTCACTCGAACAATTTCCAAGACGAACCATACACCACTCGGATTTGAGCCACTCAACTAGTCGTCGACACTCATTCTTATTCTTCTCCGAACCTATCGCATACACCACTCGGATTCAAGCCATAAGTTCTAGTCCTCAATCACGTTCACGTCATGAGCTAAGACATCCTTCAGATTCGTTCGACGAATCTCTAGCGTAATCCTTCGCATCGCCTCGACGTACTAAGTCGTTCGTACTAATCCTCAAAATCTAAGTCAATCTTTTGGGTGCGCCTTTGCGTTAACTCGATAGCGTTCCTATCGATATACACTCAAAGTGTATCTCCGTTCTCGATCGAGCGATACATTGATATTGCTCGCAGCCCGATTGCACCCAAGAGTCGAGGTACGCGACGTGCGGACTAAGTTGTGCCGCATAACCATCCTGTGTGGACTATATTCATATTTGCACGCTCAGCTGCTAGGGTCAACGCAAGACTAGTTCGGCACGCACGCGACATGTTAGCTTTGCATGTGTTCTCTATCGAGTTATGTTTAACATCATTTGGCACAAAGGCCTTCGCTTATCAATCCCGTTCAACCGAGTACTTGTACGAGCTTTTGAAAATATTAGACTTATTGTATGGAACATCCCAAGGCAC
>JANAVB010021996.1:5438448-5443448 GCA_029216955.1 Iris pallida
GCACTAATTCAACATGTGAAGCTACATATTTACTAGTGCTCTTTCTACTTGTCTAGGTTCTTTTTAACAATTCATAAGAAACATGACAGCAGAAAATTCATAGCCAACTTACCAACGCCGACAGTCATCCCTGCACAAAACAGGTTAGCACAATTTGCATATATTAAACATTCTCATTTCCGTCCCTGCATGTTAGGCTTGCAATAAATCTCTATCTATATGCATGAACCTAACTATTGTGGTCCATGGGTATTCCCATTACTAGCAATCGGAACTTCTTGCCCAACTACTAATAGACTAATACCCTTTTTCTGCGGGGACTTCTAGCCCCAAGTGTCCTGTTCTCTCCTAGGCCGATCGACTCCAGGTGCCCCCAGAATCGATCGAGAGATTACCTCCTTGTGCACAAGTTGTCTAGACCAATGCGAATGCAGCTATCAGATAATTCTACCATACACGAGCCTAGCAACTTGTAACCATTTCCATTCTCTTCTTCTTCTTGCACGGTCAAGCCATGATTTCCATACCGAGCTATCTCTTTTAGGCAATTCATAAGAGCATACAGTTCATATTGAAGCAAGCAAGCGACAATTCCATTTTACATATGATTCATTCATTATCTTCTCTTATCTTTTGTTATTGAGGCATCGTTGATCACAGGGACAAGGCAACAGAGTAGACTAGAGATCATTTTTATTAGGGCGTACAAATAAATGCAAGCCCGGTTCAAGCAACTCACCGAGATGAATCTTAGTTGAGAGAATGAGGGACTTCACGCGTCGTTCACGAACAATTCACGCGGCCTACAATGGCACCAATAGTTGATTAGCATACTTCGTCTCTTTCTCTCAAGATTCGAAATGAATGCGAAATGCGATGAAAGCGAACAATGAAAACCAATCATCGAAAACTAACACGAAAACGCATTCATCAAAACCAAGCAGCAAAGAGAAAACATTCAGTAAAACTCTTGGATTCATTTCAATAGAAGCCAATCCATCAATTGGAAAGGTTCATTGCATTTCATCCGTGATCAATCGATACCGGCAAAGGTTTCACCAAAGACTCAGTTCGAGACTGAGTCAGCAAGCCGTAGGTATTACATAGTGGACCGCGAGGAGCGGGGCACTTCATAATAACCCACTGAGAAAAAGTTTTGTCCTCAAAACTTAAGAAACAAAACACACCTCCACTAGTGTTGCATTCTGGGTCAAGCAACGTGGAGAGATTGTAGACGCGCGCATTAGTCCGCTGTGGCTGGTTCTTCGGGTGGTCTCGAAGGGGCGGTGGGCCTGGCAGCTGCCCCCGCTCTTCAGTGTCGTTGTTGTTCAGCGGCCGAACTCTCTTATTCTGGCAATTTATAGCACGGTGGCCCTTTTGACCACAGTTGAAACACTCTCCGTTGGCAGAACGGCAAACTTCGTTTGTGTGTCCATGCCTACCGCAGAAAGTGCACACGGGCTTATTATATTGTTCCCCGCCAGTCTTCTTTTCTCCGTCAGTCTTTTTCTCCCCGTCATGATATCTTTTGGCGGGCTGATTCCGACTGTTCTGCGTCTTTGCTGACACCTTCTTTTGTTGGAATTGTTCCACCTGTAGCGCCGCTTCAAAGGCTTGAGAATAGGACCCGCATTCTCGATTCAGCACACTTAACTGGATGTTGTTATTCAGACCATCAACGAATCGATTTATGCGAGACTGTTCCGTAGGGAGCAAAGCAGCGGCAAAATTTGCTAGTTTAGCAAATTCGGATTCATAGTCCTCCACGGACATATCTTCTTGTTTCAGTGTGATGAAGTCATCCTCCATCTTCTTGCTCATGGCTGGAGGCAGATATTGATCCAGAAACGCCTTCTTGAAGGAGGCCCATGAGATCTTCCCATTTCTAGCCGTTGAGAGTAGCGCCGGCTTCTTCGTCTTCCACCAATCCTTCGCCCGCAGCCGTAGGAGCATAACGGCACAAACTACCTTTTTGCTACTTGGAACTCCTATGAACGCGAACAGACTCTCCATTTTATCTATCCAGTCCATCACCTTGTCGGGTGACGTTCTGCCTTCAAATTCCGGAGGTTTCGCATCCAAGAAGTCCTTTGGCCTAAAGACAGTGTGCCTTTGCGCTGGCTGGGGCTCATCACCCTCTACGGGCTCGATCTCGGGCGTTCCCGTCTGTTCCGTCGCTGCGGTGGCATTTTGATTTGCCGCAAGCGCCGTGACAAGCTGGGTCAAGGCATCCAACTGCTTTTGTTGGGCAGCCGCTCGGGCCTGGTGTATTTGGTTGTTTTCCTCACTATCCTGCCTTTGCAGCTCTAACATTCTCATGATCCATTCTACCGGATCGGTCGAGCCAGATGTACGAGGAGGAGCCATTTCTCTACAAAATAGTATAACTTCTGTCAGTCTCATAAAATATTATGGACTTATTGTATGGGGCATTGGTTTTCATAACTCAAAATCGGGACACTTTTGAAAGCCGTCAAAGTACTTTATATACTTTTTTGAAAATGATATTTACAAGAGGCCAAGGACGTAAAACTGTGCTCTGATACCACTTTGTCACGCCCCGATCCTGCTAGGGTCGTCCGTCTTGCCTGGATCCCTGCGGGATCGATCGTCCTCGCTAAGGCATGATGCCGTGCAAGCCTAAGTTGCGCTTGCACAGGGCCATGTACCTGCACAAAACAACTAGTCAAGCAAAAACACACGCACGCACCCATTAGTTAAGCAAAACACACGCACGCACCCATTGCAGAAAACCAAATATTGAACACAGAGATTTGAAATGGAAATACTCATTTTATTGATAGCTTGATTGGAATACAAGTACAAAGCTTTGCAACTCAGATTTGCCTTATAATTTGGCTACAAGATTTTCCTTGAAACACTTTTTTGAAAATAGCCACAATGCCCATACATGATATCCCTTTATTACAAGCTGGAATTGAAAGACACCTTCAGAAGGAAAAGAAACTTGAACTTGACTTGAAATAAAAGAAAGCTTTGAGGCAGTCCGCAGCTCTACTGGGCTAGACGAGCTTTAGTGCCTCCTTGAAATCCCCCCTGTCTCCTTTGCTTTCTGAAAAGGATGCCCACAACGTGGGTCAGCACACATCATGTACTGGCGAGCGGCTCTTCGCCGAAACTCACAAATATCTGTACTAATTCAACATGTGAAGCTACATATTTACTAGTGCTCTTTCTACTTGTCTAGGTTCTTTTTAACAATTCATAAGAAACATGACAGCAGAAAATTCATAGCCAACTTACCAACACCGACAGTCATCCTTGCACAAAACAAGTTAGCACAATTTGTATATATTAAACATTCTCATTTCTGTCCCTGCATGTTAGGCTTGCAATAAATCTCTATCTATATGCATGAACCTAACTATTGTGGTCCATGGGTATTCCTATTACTAGCAATCGGAACTTCTTGCCCAACTACTAATAGACTAACACCCTTTTTCTGCGGGGACTTCTAGCCCAAAGTGTCCTGTTCTCTCCTAGGCCGATCGACTCCAGGTGCCCCCAGAATCGATCGAGAGATTACCTCCTTGTGCACAAGTTGTCTAGACCAATGCGAATGCAGCTATCAGATAATTCTACCATGCACGAGCCTAGCAACTTGTAACCATTTCCATTCTCTTCTTCTTCTTGTACGATCAAGCCGTGATTTCCATACCGAGCTATCTCTTTTAGGCAATTCATAAGAGCATACAGTTCATATTGAAGCAAGCAAGCGACAGTTCCATTTTACATATGATTCATTCATTATCTTCTCTTATCTTTTGTTATTGAGGCATCATTGATCACAGGGACAAGGCAACAGAGTAGACTAAAGATCATTTTTATTAGGGCGTACAAATAAATGCAAGCCCGGTTCAAGCAACTCACCGAGATGAATCTTAGTTGAGAGAAGGAGGGACTTCACGCGCCGTTCACGAACAATTCACGCGGCATACAATGGCACCAATAGTTGATTAGCATACTTCGTCTCTTTCTCTCAAGATTCGGAATGAATGCGAAATGCGATGAAAGCGAACAATGAAAACCAATCATCGAAAACCAACACGAAAATGCATTCATCAAAACCAAGCAGCGAAGAGAAAACATTCAGTAAAACTCTTAGATTCATTTCAATAGAAGCCAATCCATCAATTGGAAAGGTTCATTGCATTTCATCCGTGATCAATCGATACCGGCAAAGGTTTCACCAAAGACTCAGTTCGAGACTGAGTCAGCAAGCCGTAGGTATTACATAGTGGACCGCGAGGAGCGGGGCACTTCATAATAACCCACTGAGAAAAAGTTTTGTCCTCAAAACTTAAGAAACAAAACACACCTCCACTAGTGTTGCATTCTGGGTCAAGCAACGTGGAGAGATTGTAGACGCGCGCATTAGTCCGCTGTGGCTGGTTCTTCGGGTGGTCTCGAAGGGGCGGTGGGCCTGGCAGCTGCCCCCGCTCTTCAGTGTCGTTGTTGTTCAGTGGCCGAACTCTCTTATTCTGGCAATTTATAGCACGGTGGCCCTTTTGACCACAGTTGAAACACTCTCCGTTGGCAGAACGGCAAACTTCCTTTGTGTGTCCATGCCTACCGCAGAAAGCGCACACGGGCTTATTATATTGTTCCCCGCCAGTCTTCTTTTCTCCGTCAGTCTTTTTCTCCCCGTCATGATATCTTTTGGCGGGCTGATTCCGACTGTTCTGCGTCTTTGCTGACACCTTCTTTTGTTGGAATTGTTCCACCTGTAGCGCCGCTTCAAAGGCTTGAGAATAGGACCCGTATTCTCGATTCAGCACACTTAACTGGATGTTGTTATTCAGACCATCAACGAATCGATTTATGCGAGACTGTTCCGTAGGGAGCAAAGCAGCGGCAAAATTTGCTAGTTTAGCAAATTCGGATTCATAGTCCTCCACGGACATATCTTCCTGTTTCAGTGTGATGAAGTCATCCTCCATCTTCTTGCTCATGGCTGGAGGCAGATATTGATCCAGAAA
>JANAVB010021996.1:5450948-5458448 GCA_029216955.1 Iris pallida
CAAGGCGAGGCGTTGCAGCTGTTTTTGTGCACGGCGCACAGCTCTCAGCCCGTGCGACAGAATCTGCCGCAACTCGTGCCAGTTTCGAACCCCCCCGACCGAACGGGAGGTTGGGCGTATTTTCTCCAAAAATGACAAGCTCCTTAAGCACTTTGGTACCCCGAAGTCAGCCCAACAATAAAACTGCAAATCTATTATAGGGGGAAGCGAGTTGAGCTGAAATTTGGGCGGCACAACAAATTTTGAGTAGGTGCGGCTTTGCGGGCAAAACGGGATGCTGTGCGAACGAAATCCCCCACGACCCTATCGTTGACGCGCCCGGTGCAGCAAGGCCCGCTGCTGCACCACGGACCCTTGTGCGGAGCTCCCGTGCGAGGCTACGGGACGCGGGTGCGCGGCAGAAACTGCCCGTGCGAGGCGAAAAAAATTGTGTCGCAGCAGGAATGCGATGCCGTCCGAACGAGCTTATCGTCGCCTCGCCCGGTGCTGGTCGACCTGCCCCGCGACCGTGGACCCTCATGCAGCGAGCTTACCGATGTCGCCTTCAATGGTGCAGCGCGACCCGTCGCCTCACCACGAGATGCTCGGCGGAGCGAATTTCCTCGTCGTGCTCGGCGGAGCGCCCGGGGCAGCTGCGAAGCTAACCCGATTTGTGCTCCCGCGGGTCGAGCCATACGGCTCCCCGTGGGGGTACGATTCGGGCAGCGTGCGGCAGCCCCGGGTGCGGTCGTGTCGGCACGTGAGTGGTTTTGGACCTGCTAGCCTCGGTAGGCTCCCTGCTTCCGTGTAGCCAACTGCCGATGCGACGGCCCCTTCAGTCGGTTCCCGGCGTCGCCGGCGACACCCGAGTTGCCCGTGCAGCAAACTCGATCGCATTCGGGAAACGCCCCGTTGAGTATGTTCCGAGCCGTCTGTCACGCCCCGCTCCCGTAGGAGCGATCGTCCTCGCTAAGGCGTGATGCCGCACGAGCCTAGATTGCGCCTGTGCAAGGCGGGTTCCATAACGGCCGATTACAGCGGCGGCGACGGGGTCGTCACACAGAAGTCCCGAGGAGAGACATTGAACACGCAGCGAAAATTTAGAACAAACAGAAGTTATTCAAAGAAGCTCTTTTATTGATATTGAAACAACGGTTACATTGGGGGAACAAGGCCAAGATTACAATCACTCAAATACACTCGTCTCACATTACAAATCGCTCAGCTCTCTCTCATCTCTCGATACATATTATCGATCCAGCGGAAGCTTCGGAAGGCGATGTCCATACATTATGTCCCGTATAAGTCTTCGAATCCATGCGGCCGCACGCTTCGAATCGCCAAGGAACTCCGTGCCTCGACGCATCCAAGCGAGCTCCGCGCCACGAGCTTCTACCTGTGCTTGCACATGGAAACTGTGTGGGTGTCAGTACCACTGTACTGGTGGAGTGAGCTCCTCGCCCACCCATACAAAACCGACACGTTTATTTTACTTTGTGCAATACAAGCCCCCTTTTACGATTGTCTTTCTAGTCTTGCCTTAGGATCGATTTTAGGACCGACGCTCGACCTATTTAGTGTCTTTAGACCATCTCTGTGCCTTGCACTAATAACGTACCCATACTTTGCCTCTAGACCTTTCTCGTGCTTGCATTGTCAACGTACCGACTCATACTTGTCTTTCGTACCATACTCTTGGACGTAACGACTAGGTCGTGTCAAATACTTGCCCGTTGCCTCAAACATCGAGGCCGTGCCTCGCAGCGTAACCTGACTTATCCAAACTCACCTTACGGCCCTTCTCAACTTAACGTGCAACGACTAACCAACTTGTACAACCGGTGTTGAGAACTCGAGTACGATGCCATATCTCGTGCCGAAGCACGTATCTTTATGTATAGCCGAAACGTAGACTTTATAATACTTTGGGTGCAACCGAGCACACATTTCAACTATTCAGCACATACCGTGCTTACACTTCCTTTGTTATGACCGACATCGTGCATACGGATTCGCCGCTTAGCACGCCGATTATCTATATGAAAGGCCACTGGCACGACAAGCCATCGCGGACATAGCTCGGGTAGGCGACGGGTCCTTCGATACAAGGTAGCTAGCCCCATGGAAAGCCCTCGACTACCCACGCAATAAAGGCATGCGCTGCTATAACGTCTACCTCCTAGGACGACTGGGCCCGGTGCCCCGGCGTATAACCAGTCTAGGCAGAAATCCTTGTCGACAAGGTGTCCAATGACCACGCACCTACGAGACATCTAGACTCACGTAAATGCATGGCCTATTTGTTGGTACGACTGGAATTATACTTAGCAACTCGTGCTTGAATTACACTTGGCATAACGTGTCTCGGGACCACGAGACTCCCAACCGAGGGATCGCCTCGAACTTCATAACGTGGATAGGAACGCGAGACTCTCAACCGAGGGACCGCCTCGAATTTCTTAACGTGGATAGGAACGCGAGACTCCCAACCGAGGGACCGCCTCGAATACTCAACGTGGATAGGAACGCGAGACTCCCAACCGAGGGACCACCTCGAATTTCTTAACGTGGATAGAAACGCGAGACTCCCAACCGAGGGACCGCCTCGAATTTCTTAACGTGGATAGGAACGCGAGACTCCCAACCGAGGGACCGCCTTGAATACTCAACGTGGATAGGAACGCGAGACTCCCAACCGAGGGACCGCCTTGAATACTTAACGTGGATAGGAACGTGAGACTCCCAACCGAGGGACCGCCTCAAACTACTTTGAACTCGAGGGAACGACTACTACGTAGCCTTCCAACTTAACTTGAACAAAACGTATTCCTTACGTGCCGTGGATCGTGGCTAACTTTACATCGTGCCAACCGTGGCTCATGCCTTTAACTGACTTCTGTCTTACGCGATGCCATCACCCAAGTCATACGTTATATGACGGCCCATGAAATCGTGGGACTATTTGACTTGACAACCGGAACGAGCGGGACGGCACTTAGAATGACTTAGGTCGATCGGCATAACTTTGCCTAACTTACTCAAGCCAACAACTTAACCCGAGGGACGAGCCAAGGCTATGCCAAGCCTTGTGCAGTGGAAACGTGCATGCTTTATCGAGCATTTACGCGGGCGACGCCTATGACTTAGGCTAACTCATCGTTTGTGTCGAATACCAACTTTTCCCTCTCCTAAGCCGCGGGACGAAGGATCGAGTGTCGTTTTAAAAGCACACTGAGCTGATTTCTATTGAGACCGCGGGACCATTTTCCATGTTCTAAGACATTCCGACGGGTCGGGATTAGTCCCTTAGCTATGTGCGTTCGTAGCTTTTATATTAGCCTACTTGTGCAAGTTGAAAACAAACGAATTATTAAGTGAAGGCTAGGATGAAGCGAGTTCACCGAAACTCCCCCACCTGAGTGATGTCTTCGAGTCGCCGTTGCAAGCTAAGTCTGAACGCCGTCAGCATTTCAATTCCTCCGATTGACTTTGCGGGACGGGGCACTACATCATACACCACTCAGAACAAGTCTCGTCCTCGAGACTTTTCTGAAGGCAAACCATCCTACCATTTCTATGGCCAAGACTTAATCGTACACTCTCCGTCTACGTGTTTCTTCGATTCCGAGCCATGCTCGCGCTTATCGCTTAACTTAGTCATAAGGCACACCAACCGATCAACCAACATTCGAACTCGACTCAAATCATGATCGCATTACCATCAACATTTCTTCAAAACTCACAATTTCAAAATCCTTGACACTTTTTCGTTCCTCAAGTCTCACTTGATTCAACGTATCACTTAGTTGGATCGTGCACATATTCCAGGCGTCCCCAAAATACATGCATTTCAGCCAAGCCTCGCGATAGAGAATCCGCCATCACCACTCGAGTAGGATCGTACACATATTCGGGCGTCCCTGATATACGTGCATGTCAACCGAGCCTCATGAGTAGTGCTTCCACAATTCCTATCGTTCCGCACCGGGACGTCTGCCTAACCGCTAGGCTATGTCTTTCGTCAGTACTGGAATCATAGTTCCCAAACAACGATATCAACACTGACCCCATCCTAAGGTCAAGCCAAATCGATGGTACGGGATTTTCTACCCAAGCTCGCATCACTTTGATTTCTAAACATCGAGCATCGATTCCCTACGCACATACCAGTATTCGTCGCACGGGGTACGAGTCAGTAAAGCCATCCTACGATAACTCACGTTTTAACCAATTTCACGTCATAATATCGTTCATTCATCAAGCCGTTTTTACATTTCACGTTTCCGAAATCATCTATTCTAATTCACGTAATCGATCACAAGGTCGTCTTGACTTAACAAAACATTGCGCCCCGATCTCACGCGAGTCAGATTATCCACGGTGGGCACGAATCACCATGCACGCTCTCGCGAGATAATCATTCTCATCGGGACGTAACTCTTGTTTCGTATCTAGACTCGTTCATTCTCGATGCACGGATTGGACCTACTCAATCCTCAAGTTTCATCCATTCGTCAATCATTCGCATCAAACCAACAAGTCGAGACAATCGAAGTTGTTGTATCCAAATTTTTCCGAGTTCGATCATTCCCGCGACATGAATCACCATGTCAGCGCTCACGCGGAATGATCGCCCCAAATCCGACGCAACGCATGTGCGAGGCTAGAGTTGCGCTCGCACACTCTAGCCTCGCACAAGACAAGATCATCGACGCTGTGGTTATCCGCATAACCATCAAAACACGATCACTTTAATCCAAAGTACTAAGTATAGCGTCCAACCGAATAATAGCACTTGCACGATCGTCATTCACCGAGTCAGAGTACCCCCGAGTTATCGTATATCATCTTTGATACGCCTCAATACCATCGACGATATACGTAACCTGACGATCTTCGTTTGTAACGAATTCTGAGTCGTGCGAATGATGCTATCGTCCGACTGGATTATCTCCTCGAATCGTTTACATCATCAATTTCTTCAACCCAAATTCACGTATCGTTTATCCGTCGATCTTAAGTCATCGACTACATATTTCTTCAATTCACATCATTCCTTGCTAACTCAAACCATCGAGCACATCGATTTCAATCCTCAGAGTCGTTTGTGTAACTTCAAAGTCAAACCTTTCGTACACGCTATCTTCCCGTCGTGCTAACTTTTCGTATACTATCCCTATCAATTTTTTCAATCAAGTCATCCATTTATTCTATCGTTTAGAATTTCCATTCAACCATTTCGTAATTCCACTATCGTTTACAAATCGTTCGAACGGTATCACGTTTGCGACTCTCGAATCATGACCATCTAAGCGCTACTCGTTCTAAGGCTTTGCGATATCATTGCTTGTCGACATACTCGTACTATCCGTAACTCCTCTGGTTCCGCTCGAACAATTTCTATAACGTCCATATACCACTCGGGTTCGAGCCATCCGATTTAGTCCTCAATCACGTTCGTATCGACGTACTAAGTCGTTCGCACAATCCTCAAATCCCAATCAATCCTTCGTGTATGCCTAAGCGTTAGTCTGATAACGTTCCTATCGATATACACTCCAAGTGTATTTCCGTTCCCGATCGAGCGATACTTGATATCACTCGCAATTCGTTTGCACCAATAAGTCGAGGTGCGCGATACGAAACACAACTTAGCCAAAAGGCCGTATGCATAACCATCCCGTATGGACTATACTCTGACTTTGCGTGCTCATTTTATAATGTCGACGTAGTACTCGTTAGGCACGCACACGACTTGCTAACTTCAGCACGCATTTTCTATCAACTCAAGGTCGGCACCGTTCGGCCCAAAGGCCACCACCTATTGATTAGTTCGATTGAACGCTTGTACGAGCTTTTGAAAATATTAGACTTATTGTATGGACATGCCGAGGAACATTTGAGAGAGAGCGCACCAACGATAACAACTTGCGGAAGCAACATTCAGAGTTCTCGGAAACAACAAAGTTAAAGAATTCAATCGGTAGTCCAAGGACGTAAAGCCGGGCTCTGATACCATTATGTCATGCCCTGCTCCCGTAGGAGCGATCGTCCTCGCTAAGGCGTGATGCCGCACGAGTCTAGATTGCGCCCGTGCAAGGCGGGTTCCATAACGGCCGATTACAGCGGCGGCGACGGGGTCGTCGCACAGAAGTCCCGAGCAGAGATATTGAACACGCAGCGGAAATTTAGAACAAACACAAGTTATTCAAAGAAGCTCTTTTATTGATATTGAAACAACGGTTACATTGGGGGCACAAGGCCAAGATTACAATCACTCAAATACACTCGTCTCATATTACAAATCGCTCAGCTCTCTCTCATCTCTCGATACATATTGTCGATCCAGCGGAAGCTTCGGAAGGCGATGTCCATACATTATGTTCCGTATAAGTCTTCGAATCCATGCGGCCGCACGCTTCGAATCGCCAAGGAACTCCGTGCCTCGACGCATCCAAGCGAGCTCCGCGCCACGAGCTTCTACCTGTGCCTGTACATGGAAACTGTGTGGGTGTCAGTACCACTGTACTGGTGGAGTGAGCTCCTCGCCCACCCATACAAAACCGACACGTTTATTTTACTTTGTACAATACAAGCCCCCTTTTACGATTGTCTTTCTAGTCTTGCCTTAGGATCGATTTTAGGACCGACGCTCGACCTATTTAGTGTCTTTAGACCATCTCCGTGCCTTGCACTAATAACGTACCCATACTTTGCCTCTAGACCTTTCTCGTGCTTGCATTGTCAACGTACCGACTCATACTTGTCTTTCGTACCATACTCTTGGACGTAACGACTAGGTCATGTCAAATACTTGCCCGTTGCCTCAAACATCGAGGCCGTGCCTCGCAGCGTAACTTGACTTATCCAAACTCACCTTACGGCCCTTCTCAACTTAACGCACAACGACTAACCAACTTGTGCAACCGGTGTTGAGAACTCGAGTACGATGCCATATCTCGTGCCGAAGCACGTGTCTTTACGTATAGCCAAAACGTAGACTTTATAATACTTGGGTGCAACCGAGCACACATTTCAACTATTCAACGCATACCGTGCTTACACTTCCTTTGTTATGACCGACATCGTGCAAGCGGATTCGCCGCTTAGCACGCCGATTATCTATATGAAAGGCCACTGGCACGACAAGCCATCGCAGACATAGCTCGGGTAGGCGACGGGTCCTTCGATGCAAGGTAGCTAGCCCCATGGAAAGCCCTCGACTACTCACGCAATAAAGGCATGCGCTGCTATAACGTCTACCTCCTAGGACGATTGGGCCCGGTGCCCCGGCGTATAACCAGTCTAGGCAGAAATCCTTGTCGACAAGTTGTCCAATGACCACGCACCTACGAGACATTTAGACTCACGTAAATGCATGGCCTATTTGTTGGTACGACTGGAATTATACTTAGCAACTCGTGCTTGAATCACACTTGGCATAACGTGCCTCGGGACCGCAAGACTCCCAACCGAGGGATCGCCTCGAACTTCATAACGTGGATAGAAACGCGAGACTCC
>JANAVB010021996.1:5475948-5480948 GCA_029216955.1 Iris pallida
GAACCTGTTATCTTGCCTTGCACGAGCGCAACTCTAGGCTCGTGCGGCATCACGCCCCAGCGAGGACGATGATTCGGGTAAAATCTAGCGAGGACGAGCGATTTCCCGGATCAGGGCGTGACAAGTTGGTATCAGAGCGGTTCCATCCTTTGGACCGTACATGAATCTCTTTGACCCTCAGTTGCTTCGATATCGAATTCAGTTGACTCTAAGTTGTTTTTGCAATCGCATGGCTCATGGATCTGCTCGACGCTACATTGGATGTTCCATACAATAAGTCTATATTAAGTTCGTATGTCTACCACAAGTATGTCGTGACTATCACGCTATCTCCAGGTGCCATCGGAGAGTATTGGTTTTACGAAGTGCAACGAGTTATGAGATGTTGGTCGCAAGAAGTGCAACGAATATGGCGATGTTGGTTGCATGAAGTGCAATGATATGCATATTGTTGGTCGCACGCAGTGCGAAGAGTTATGTGTTGTTGGTCGCACGTAGTACGAGGAGTTATGTGTTGTTGGTCCTACGCAGTGCGAGGAGATATGTGTTGTTGGTTGCACAAAGTACAACGGGTCGATATGTGAGGCGATGCGTGTTATGTTGTTACACAAATGGTTATATGTTGTTGGTTGTACGGAGTGCAGCAAGTCGTGAATCGTTCGTTGTATCGG
Organism: Iris pallida; assembly: GCA_029216955.1. Lineage (NCBI taxonomy): Eukaryota > Viridiplantae > Streptophyta > Magnoliopsida > Asparagales > Iridaceae > Iris > Iris pallida. Next base: position 5,476,620 of record JANAVB010021996.1, read on the forward strand.
TGCAACGAGTCGATATGGTATGATGTGCGTTGTATGGCTATGCGGATGGATAGCGATATGTCACCCAAGATTGAGAAAAAACCTTGAGTATCGAGAGTAAATTGTTGCACGAGTTGCAACGAGCGAGATTGGAAGATCGCGGATGCGATAGTACGAGTCGAGATGGCCGCTAAGTCGAGTTGAGTAGGCGAACGTTTATGTTGGTCGCATGTCACGTTGAGCTTTTGATTAAGCGAATGTTGCGGGTGTGATCGAAATGATCGCCATGGTACGGTTAAGATCGAATGTGTGTCAAACTTGGACTAACGTTAGAGCTGGGATCGAAAGGATCGCCATACGGGACGGTTAAGTTGAGATAGAAGTCGAATCTATGCGAAGTGTGATGTCGAGTAATAACTCGATTCTGAGTGGTATATGCAATACCAATTACGCGAGCAAGTATAGCAAAGTATTGTGTTGATAACGATAGGCTCGACCCTGAGTGGTATATGGAATACCACTTAGCGATAGTTATGTTAAGCCAGTTGGTGACTTACGAGATTTTGTCGAAACGATTATGTTGTTACGATATGTTTATCCTTAACGGACAAAGTAGTACCGAGACTCGAGTGGGAATGATTTGAGAGAAGTCGATGCAAGTATGTTTCGTTGAATTGAGTCGAACGATTATGTGCGAAGTCGTACTTATGGAGGATACGTCGGACGAGGATTCGTTAAGAATAAGCCGAACGACTGGCGGAGCGTAGCGAAAGAAATATTGCATTGAGGAAATAGTCGACTCGGTCGAGTTGAGTTAAGTCAGTACGAAACCATTCGGAATGAATTGAGTAGGTACGGAGAAATCGTACGAACGAAATTGGGTTAGTGCGATGAGTCGGTAGCACGATTTGAAAGTGTGAGTTAGGGATATGAGAATGGATATGTGAATTGGAAATTGCGTCGCGACTATGGTGGTGAGTTGTAACGGAATGAATCTTGATAAGTGCGAGACTTGATTCGTATTCGAGTTCGGATAATGGCAATGATTTGCAACGGGTTTGAGCTTGTGAGAAAGGAAGATGTTCAAGTTATGCATATCGACGATGGTATTGAGGCGTATCAAAGACGATATGCAATAACTCGGGGATACTCTGATCGAATGAACGACAATTATGTTGAGCATTGTTGTTGGACGAATAAGATGCAAGTTAAGTTGACGGCAGTTTGGATGATAATGGTAGGAATGCTTTGGAGAATTTGAGAGTGAATGGATGTTGCTCGGATGAAATCAAAAGTGTCTGGATTACTTCGCGGATCACCACTATGTTGACATTCTTGTCTTGAGCGAGCGCAACACCAGCCTCACACATGCGTCACATCAAATTAGAACGATCATTCTGCGTGAACGCTGGTATGGTAATTCATCCAGCGGGGATGATCGAACTTGCGAAGCGTGGCAAATTTGATATGGACTTGTGGTTTGATGCAAAAGTTGTTCGAGGATGGTTTCGAGGAGTATAGAATGTGTCGGACTGTGATTATGGATAGATGAACTCGAACCTGAGGTGAGAAGATGTCATACGATTAGCAAAATAGTCGACGGTAACGCATAAGTGATTCGAGTAGTAACGGCACGCAAGCGCATGAGTCATTCGAGTAGCAACGGTGCATCAGTTGCGCGGGGAAAGAAAATTATGAATTGGTAAGTCGGATTGGGTAAAAGTCGCATAGGAAATGTCGAGAATTGATTTGGCTCTGCGATAGGATATAGCATGGTTCGTTGTAACTGTCCCTCGTTGATGATCTTCAATTATCGAGCGTAGTTTCGGGGCAGATGACCCTAGAAGACTTGACTGCCAAATCAAGTGAATGTTGAAGTCCCATAGGATGACCCTAAAGAAGTCGCATAAGGAATTTTTTCGAGGATAAGGACTGATGGAGTATATGTTGAGGAACGTGCTTAGCGTAGTGACGCGGTAAGGCGATTGCAAGGATTTTGTAATATACGAGAGCAACGGATAGTAGAACGACCTAAGATTGTGTCGTAGATCGGTTGAGTAACGGTTAGGCTATGTGTATTGAATGTGCCATCTATGTTGCGAACGAACTAGTCGGGATTGATTCGAGAATTGGGTAAAGGATTTGTACTCGGTCGAGAATCGGAGATAGGCGTATCACAAGAGACCTTTGGTCGGGAAGATTGTTGCCTTTGAGCATCGTAGACTCAAGTCGACCTCTTATGTCGGAAGAGATTAAGCTCGATGTCTGGATAAGTTACCTAGCGGGGGTAGCCCCAAACTTGATGCGTGGGTAGTTCGAGAACGTGGATCGTGTTGAGATAATTGTGCGCGAGACTTAGTGCAAATGGTAGACAAAGGAATTTAGACATGTTGGACTTAGTCCATGTCGTTAAGGCCAAGTGTTATGAATGACTGGATAAAAGACTTGAGTTATGTGAGAGATAGGTAAACGGTTGGGCGAACAGGTGTTGCAGAGAATTGTCGTAATCGGATGCGCAATGACTCGATGCAATGCGAGTGTTAGGTGGCCGGCGAGAAACTTATGAGATTAAAGTTATGGTTTGAATTAAGTTATGTGTAAGATGTTGGAAGATGATCGCATGTTATGGGATGATGCATACGAAGAGTATTTTGGGAATAGGTGCTAAGAAATGACTAAGTCGAGTACGGACCGATGGATGCTTGAGGATTTAAGTTGAGCTTGTTAGTTGTCCCGATATCCTACAACCGAGCTTGGCTGAAATGCATATATTGGTGGGACGCCTAAAATATGTGTATGATCCAAACTAAGTTGTATGATTCAACGATAGTAGCACGAGATCGTGAAGCAATCTATACGAGGCACTTGGATTAAGTATTGGTTTCGGTTCGAGGACGAACCTGATTTTGAGTGGTATATTATGTAATGTCCCGCTCCGCATCGGTGCATTACGATGAGTCGTTGACTCGAAGAGTTGCGTTGACCCGATGAAGTATCGATGCGAATCGATGCAAGTGTTACGTTGGCCAAAGGTAAGCTTTGAGTCGGTTGGAATCTATGAATCGAATCGATGCAAAGGATAAGTTTCGTTGAGCAAGTGCTAATGTTGGTTGATCTGGTGTGCAGGCTATGCCTTTATGCTGGATTACGGATCGTGGTATGGGCGCGATAGGCCAAATCAAACGAGTAGTTCAAAGGAATGGCTATGTCTGGGAGTTAGCTACGCGATCGAGTTATGGAAGCGAGAAGCTTCAATCGGTAAGGCATATCGGCTTAAGGTGGGAGGGTTCTTGACTCTCTCTCCCTATTCCTTCACGTCTAATAAAATATGTTATGGTATGCGTAATATGTTATCGAGTTAGCGAGCGTGGCTCGGCTAGTAAGTGTCTAAGTATGCGTTGAACACTAAGGTGGAATATTGAACAATCGAACAATTGAAGCGACGTGCATCCAGTGTACGAGTCGCGATAGGGCATGATGGTAGAACATTAAAAGACAACATTGAGATGTGCATCAGGTGCACGGCTCCGAGAACATTGACCTCTAGGCGTAGAACATTGATTATGGTGCTGAGCGTGCCTTTGTGCACTTAAGCTACGAAATGACTAAGTAAATACGGAGGTAGGCTATGCGAATAATATTATGTACTGGACGCGTGAATACGAATATGAGATGACTAAGCCGTTGGGCGTCGTGCATCAATATGGATGTGTTGGGGCATAACGCCGACGGAGCTCCCCATATGAATGGTGGATTATGTTTATGGCACGGGAAATCGTTTATGGCACGGGGAACCGTTTATGTGCGAGACTATGTTTATGGAATACGAGATCGGTTGGTATGCTATGGATTGTATGCTATGGTACGTATTGCATGGTCAATAGACTCGAATTGCCCGTACACGGGTGCGGCTTCCCTCGAACGGTTATGCTAGGGCGCCGGGACCGTTCGGCCTAGGAGGGAATTATGTGTTGTATTTATGGTGCACAATATTCGGACGGATTACGACCGTCCAGTGCTGTGATAAGCTATGATATCCATAAGTTTGGGATCCTTCGGATACTGGGCTAGCAACCCGTATCGAAGCGATTGTAGGCTTACACATATGAGATGCCAAGTCCAATACGGTGCGAAACACCGTGACCTTCATATAGTTAGGGCCGGTGGGCTGAGATGAGAGCTGGGTGCGGGCGCAGGGCCTGCTACCCATTATGCATATGTTTACGTTTATGATTGGCCGGTTGTACGATCCGATTACGTTTGCTTATGTTAAGTTCTAACCCGTGCAGGCTAGGCAATATGGGACGGAGATGAGCACGAACACTATGTTTACGTTCATATTATGTCTAA
>JANAVB010021996.1:5490948-5508448 GCA_029216955.1 Iris pallida
CCACAATTTACGAGCGCTATTTATGCGGATCTTTTCCAAGAATAGACCTGCACTTGACCCTTTAAATAGATGGATGAACTCCACGCAAACTCATCTTCCCATTCTTCTTCCTCTCTTCTGAGAATGAATTTTCTATGAGAAGAAAATAGGAAAGCCATGTTGTCTGATGTCAAATCTCTGTGCACGCTACCAGACATGGATCTGTCAATCCTTAGCAGCAAACTCAGCGGTAAGTTCAATATACATGCATCGAATTTTTGTTTGCTAAGGACAAATTCATCTTCCTGAAATGAACAGAATGCATCTGTCTTTGCTTGGCCAGTTTCTGTTGACTAATTTTTCTTTACTGTTTCTTGCAGAATTTTGGCTGAAAACCTTCTTCAGAACTGGCATTGGTGATGTGGATGCTGTGGACAATGTTCTTCTGACATCTACATCAGGGAGCTCATACGCTTTTGACGCGTAAATCAGACAACTCAGAACTCTTCGTAAGATAGAAGGGTCTTCCTTAGATGGTAGGAAGAGCCTTTATACATGAGAGTTGGATGGTGGAGTTAACTCTACTACCGAGAAATCGGGAAGTAGAGTTCCTTTGACGGCAGAACTAGGAATCATATCCCAATGCTGGATACATTCCTACCTGCTTGAGGTGCCGCCGTTCCTCCACGAGCTGTATTGGCAGCAACACGCCGTCGGGCTACCATACTCTGTGGTTCTCCTCTCGTCTGAGAGAGAAGACCAGAGTTTGATTCCTGCTGATCTGGTCGTGACTGAGACCCAGACAGTCAGGAATTGCAACCAACAACGAACCTGATGGAGAAGGTCCGACGGAGAAGATCCAAAGAAGAAGATAGATCTCTATTAGGTTATCGTTGTGGTCTAGAATGAAAATCCAAGATTTGTAATAGATTTCCATTATGATTTGTAGGAAAGTCTAAGAAAATATAATAGACTTTTTGTGGTGAAATGGGAATGGAAATGACATTTCTTCTATGCTCAATGATTTGTATTTGTGGATGAATTGTGGACATGATAGATAATAAAATCATCTTTTCTGTTTTTAGAGTATATGATATTATCAGAGGTATTATGGACATGATAATATATAGGAACTCGAAAGAAAATAGATTGATTTCTATGCAGAGGTCAAAACATGACAAATGAGTGAGCAGATTCGGAATTGATTCAGAGGTTATGAAAATATGATAAATAACGAATCCCCACTTAATGAACTGATAGAAGATTATGAACGGATGAACCGTTAAGAAACGATGAACAGATGAACTGTCGAATGAATGTAATAAATGAACGGACGAACCGTCAAGTATTAATGAACATGTGAAACGTCGGATGAATGTGAGAAATGAATGGATGAACTGAATATCGGGAAAGAATATGTCCCTTCGATCCTTGTAATCATATGCCTATAAATAGAGCATATATTTGAATAGAAGGATCGCATTTTATCCACAATGTCTTTTGAAGAGAACATAAAGAAGGCTGAAGTCGCCCTTGAAGCTACTGAAGGTGTTAAAGAACATCCACCTCCGCAGAAGAAGAAAATGCACGAAAGCTCGTCTACTCCCAAGCCGCCAAAAGATATCCTGGACTTCCTGGTCGAACCAGGAGAAACCGAAGAAGAAGAAGCAATGAGGCTGGCTGCCTGTCAATTCTTGGTGCGGTCAGGAAAAGATGTATTTAATTCTTTTGCTGATTATGTATGTGGTCCTCGTCCCAAATATGAAAGGGATCACAGTGATCTTCCATGATGATGTACTTTTTTGTTCTTGAGGGATTTGTCTCAAATAAACTCCGTTTAAGGAAACTTTGTTTACGATATATCCTTTCCACTTTATATTTTTGCCTTTATTCATTGATCTTTTGACTCAGAAATCAGAAAGACTAAATATCATTTTCATAAATATGATATTGAGATAGAAAATTCAGAGGTAATGTGGACATGATTTTCTGGATATCAAATTTGTTGAGAAAACGATACAAAGTAGAATACCTATCTCCACTGGGGATAATAGATATCAGAATGATTCTTCGGAAAGAACAATGAAACAGCTGGAGAGTGATGGGAGGACAATCTTGATAGAAATATCAGACGTAGTACTTCTTCAAGAATTTGCCGTTGATGGGCATCATAGTGGCTTTACCATCTAGAGTAGTGAGTTGATAAGCCCCATTAGAAAAGATCTTATTGACAATGAATGGACCTTCCCATTTTGCATCAAACTTGCCCTTACTCATGTGTGTCATAGTCATCGGGCGTCTGACAGTAAGCACAAGTTCTCCTTTCTGAAATGTTCGAATTCTGACTTTCTTGTTAAAAGCCCTTGAAATTCTAGCTTGATAGAATTCAATATTCTGTTGAGCAGATAACCGCTTTTCATCCAGAGCCTCCAATTCTTGAAGTCGAAGACGATCATTATTTTCAGCAGTGAGTTCATTAGCGATTGCTATCCTTAAAGAAGGAATTTGAATCTCTAATGGGAGAACAGCCTCAGATCCGTACACCAGAGAGAAAGGTGTACACTTAGTAGCATTACGGACTGTAGTGCGATAAGCCCACAAGCATTCCCCGAGCTTGTCACTCCAATTATGTTTGTTAGTGGAGACAAACTTCTTTAGGAGTTTGATGATAGTCTTGTTGAAAGCTTCTGCCAATCCGTTAGCTGCTGGATTATATGCGGTAGAAGCAACATTATTGATCCGGTGATCGTCACAGAATCGAGTAAATTTCTGGCTGACGAACTGTGGTCCGTTATCATGAACAATGCGTCGAGGAACACCAAATCTGTAGATGACGTGGTGCTTAATAAAGCTGATGACATTAGACGTCTTAACTTCAGATAAAGGAATAGCTTCGGCCCATTTGGAGAAGTAATCGGTTATTGCAAGAATGAACCGATGACCTTTAGATGACGGAGGATTGATCGGGCCGACAATGTCCATGCCCCAAGCTTCGAAGGGCCATGATGTTGTCGTCGGATGTAGAAATTCCGAAGGTTGATGTATAAAATCTGCATGGATTTGGCAAGCTTTGCATTTCCTTGCATATTCAATGGCATCTGATACCATAGTTGGCCAATAATAACCCATCCGTCGAATACGATCATAAAGTTTTGGCCCAGGTTGATGCGCTCCACAAATTCCATCATGTGCTTCACGAATAACTTGTTGGGCTTCATCACCGGCAATGCACCGAAGGAGTAAACCATCATAAGCTCGACGATATAAGGTTTTTGTTGTATGATTGTAACAGAATCTGAGTGATCGTCGTCTGATAGATGCTGCCTCACTCGGATCATCCGAAAGAATATCATACAATACAAGATCTAAGAAAGGAAGTCTCCAATCATTATCCGTATTCTGATTCTCAGTCGAGTTACTGAAGATGAATTCCATGCTGGAATCGGATGAAGATGATATCGATTTACGACTAAATCCAAATCCTCTTGTTGTGTTGACATCATGAGATGTTGATTCTTCAATATCAATTGGAAGTCCTAGAGTCAGGTTATTTTCAAGATGAAATAATTCTCGACTATGAACAACAATCATTTGTTGCCGTCTGATTGGGATAGCCAGCACCGCTGCAAGATTAGCAAGGGCATCAGCTTCTGTGTTACATACTCGCCTAACATGTTTAATAAAGAATTCCTTAAATGATGAGGCCATAGATATGGCCACTCTATGATAAGGAACCAGATCTTGATGGCGAACTTCATAAGTACCCCTGATCTGATTGACAATAAGTTTAGAGTCTCCATACGCCTCCAAATGTTGAATATTCAGATGTTTAGCGAGTTGAAGACCAATAAGCAATGCGTTGTACTCAGCTACATTGTTTGAACACGGCTGATCGAGAGAATAAGCTCTTTGGATGGCAAGACCTTCTGGCGATACAAGAACAATTCCAACTCTAGCAACAATATCGCCATTAGGACCAATTCTTGATGCTCCATCAAAGAATAGACGCCAAGTAGGATCTTCTTCAGCAATTTGATTTGAATCTAGAACTTCATCTGGGATTTCATCATAGAGTTTTGAATTTTCTGGAATTGAGTGAGCAGCCAGAAAATCAGCTAAAGCTTGTCCCTTGACTGATTTCTGAGGAATATAGTACATATCATACTGAGCAAGTAGGATTCCCCAGTTAGCCAATCGAGAATTCAAAACACTGGGTTTCTTCATCATGATCCGTATAGGATTGATCTTGGAGATGACATGAATAGTCTGGCCAATGATATAATGACGTGTCTTTTGGACAGCAAACATCAAGGCTAGACATTCTTTTTCAACCGATAAATATCGAGGTTCAGCTCCGGTCATAGTACGGCTGAGATAATAAATGGCCTGTTCATGGCCATTTTGATTCTTTTGAGCGAGTAATGCACCCAATGAATGACTCATTGCTCGAGTATAGAGGAGGAACGGTATTCCTGAGACGGAAGGTACCAGTACTGGAGGGCTCATCAGATATTGTTTTATATCATCGAATGCTTTCTGACATTCATCATTCCAGACAAAAGAGACACCTTTCTTCATAAGTTTGTTGAATGGTCTGCAGCGTCCTGATAAATTAGAGATAAATCTCCTGATATAAGCGATTCTTCCTTGAAATCCTCGTAGCTCTTTTAAGGTGCGTGGAGGACGCATCTCTTGGATGGCTTTGATCTTCTCGGGATCCATGTGTATACCCTTAGAGGTAATGACGAAGCCGAGAAATTTACCACTAGAGACGCCTAAGAAGGACTTAGTAGGGTTCATCTTTAATTGATGCTTACGCATTAGATCAAATATAGTCTTCAAATCTTGGATATGATCCTCCTTTTGTCGACTTTTGACTGCAATATCATCAACATAGCATTCGACTGTTTTCCGCAAATGTTCACGGAATATAGTGCTCATAGCTCGTTGATAAGTTGCTCCTGCATTCTTGAGACCGAATGGCATAACTGTATAACAGTATGTACCAATCGGCGTTCTGAAAGAAGTGTGCTTCTCGTCTTCTGGGAACATTTTGATCTGATTATACCCAGAATACCCGTCCATGAATGACATTCGTTCAAATCAACAGGTATTATCAACCATGACATCAGTGATTGGTAGAGGGAATTCGTCTTTAGGACATGCTGCATTGAGATCGCGAAAGTCTATGCATACTCTAATCTTGCCAGTCTTTTTAAGAACAGGAACAATATTAGCTACCCAATCGGGATGTTGTTCCTCTCTAATAAACCCAGAGGTAATGAGTTTATTGACTTCAGCTTCAATTGCATCCATGATGTCCGGACGAAATCGTCGCTGTTGTTGTTTGACCGGTTTAGCATTCGGCAAGATATTGAGCTTGTGAGTTGCAATTTGAGGATCAAGCCCTGGCATATCTTCATAACTCCAAGCAAAGACATCGATGTAATCACGAATGAGTTTGATCATGTCTTTCTTATCAATTTCTGAAAGACTTTCACTGATGAATATTGGTTTGGGAGACCCCTCTTCACCAACATCTATTTGAACAAGTTTATCTTCAGTCGGAGGTTCTTTTTGCTCGAAACGGAACTCCCATTGATTATCTAATCTTTGGGCCCACTGTTCTGATTCAGGTGAGATTTCAAAATCTTCTTCGTCTTCATCATTTTCTTCAGAATGGTCAATGGAAACCATGTTAGAAGACAGAAGGTTGCAATAGAAGTCACCGATACTCGTATCGAAATCCTAAGAAGTGGTACTAGAAGAATCAGATCTCTTATCTTCGTCAGACTCAAGATCTTCATGGATAATATTGATGAAAGGAGTAGGAGCAGTATAACCCAATCCGCATTTCGTTCTTCCATATTTCAAAGGAGGAATCCGGACAGGCATTTTTCTTCCTTTTCCATTATTAAGGCCAGTCCTGAAGTCATAGCCCATATTTTTGATGATGTCTCTAGATTACTGACTATAACGACGTGGTTGTAATCTTCCAGTATCATCATTTTTGTCATCATCTTCAAGATCAGAAGGATTTTGAGGCCCTTTGTAGAAGAATATTGGAATGTCTCCTGGCTTTCTGCTGGGAACTAGAAAGTATGAAGATTGTACAGGTTCTAGAGATACATCTGTATGAACAGTCTGTACAACTCCTATGGTTATTGTGTTCAAGTCATCTAACAGATGTAAATAACTATGAACATAATTACACACATCAACGTACTGCAAAGGTGGAGACTTTTCATTAAATGTAAAAGCAGCAATATTTACATTGGAAGAAGGCTGAGCCTTAGAGATTTTAGCCAAGTCAATGACTAAAGGGGGAGAAGAAGAAGAAGCTTTGTTTCGATTAAGATCGATAACAAATGGCTCAGAAGAGGTGAGCTCCCTTGAAGTTTGAGTAGGAAGAGTAGTCCGCCCTCCAACTGGAATTAGCAGAGTATCTTGTGAAGGTACAGGAACTGTAGTACGCCCACTGATAGGAATGATCAGTGTATTCTGAGAAGATGACTGAGGTAACGGAGAGATCCGTCGACTCACTGGAATGATGAAAGAATCTTCTCTAGAGGGTTTAGAAGATTGTTGCTGAGTAGTTCGACATTTAACAGGGATTATTAAAGTCTCACTTTGTGCATCTTCTTTCTCCATAGCTTGTATGATCCTTGTATACTCTTCTTTGTACATTCGGGAATCATTGAAATAAGCTTCAACCCCAAGGAAGGGATTTATATCAGTAACTTCTTTTTGTACTCTTCCATTGCTATCAATGTATTTAAAACATTGATGAAGAGTAGAGGGCACCACATTATTTTCATGAAGAAAGGGCCTCCCCAGAAGAAGATTATAGGATCCCGCGATCTCGATCACATAGAAAGTGACTTTAGATCTGAAATCACCTATCTGAAGCTTCAGATGAATCTTTCCCAAAGGCTCACTTCGGCTTTGATTGAATCCCAAGATAGTAGTAACCGTCTTGGAGAGCTTGTGAAGAGGGATTTTTAGTTCATCCAACAAACTCTTTAGCATTATGCTTATAGCAGACCCTGGGTCAATGAGAATACGATCTATCTTCATCGTATCAATATAACCAGTGTAGTAGAGAGGTCGGTCATGTTGATTATCCTCCAGTAACATGTCGTCTTGTGTAAAGGTGATATTTGGGATAATCTCCAGTACACTGTTGTAATGTAAGCAAGTGACAGGTTCCGCATCCGACTTTTTCAATTGTGCAAGACAAGAGTCAGCTTGTAGAAGTGCTTCACTTAACGTTTCTCGAGTCTCTTTGGAAAGACGTAGAAGTTCAAAAAGGGACATTTTAGCGGGAGTATTAGCAAGCTGAGACAAAATGTCGAAGTTGTAAGGCTTCTGAAGTCCAAGAGGAGAAGACTTCTTGATTGGCTTAACAAACCGAGCCTGTTGTTTGCCTTTCTCCAGAGCCGTAGGCTTGGGAGGAATAGGTTCAGTAGATGGTTCTTCTTCGGGAGGAACATTAGAAGCATCTTTAGCATCTGAAGGGATATCAGTAGGATCTTCAGGATTTTTAGAATAATCCTTTAGGTAAGGTTTCCCTGTTCGAGTAGCACTAACAAGTGCTTCTTCTTTGTCTTTTGGCTCTGTGTCAGAGGTAGACCCAAGAGAAGTCATATGACATGACTTGATCTTTCCAGCCTTCTTGGATTTTTGAGAAGAAATCTTTTGAGGAGAAGGCGATTCAAAATCTGCCACTAGATCAGGATGGATCCACATGATTTTCCCTGTTTCCAAAGTGATTGGCACTAATCCTTCAGACTGTGGAGGAGGAAGATTCACTATGTCAAGAGTTGCCTTGGGAATAGGAATAATCCCACTTTTAAGGAGTTGAGGAGGGAAATTTCCAAATTGCATAGAGACGACGTTGGAGGTGATGGTCTTCTCTTTTGGAGTAAGAGAGATAGCTCTAGATTTAATCACTTCTTGGATCTTTCCTTTCAATACATAACATGTACGAATTGTATGACCCAGCATTCTGTGATATGGACAGTATTTAGGATGATCTGTCTTACCAGCTTCATCAGGTTTCTTGATCTCTGGTAATTGTATTTTATTACCTTTCAGCAGGCATTCAAAGATACCAAGGACATCGTCGTCATCAAAAGAATATTCTTCTCTGGGGCGAGGTGTTCTTGATTGTTGAGTTGTAGAGGCAGGAGTTTGAACATTTGATGCATCTTTGCTCTGAAGATTAACTTCAAGAGTTTCTTTTCCTTTGCGAGCATTATTTTTATTGTTAGCACCTTGTCCTGTTTCTTTAGGAGTCATCTGCACTCCTAAACCTTTGAAGGTTTCAGCACTGATTTCTGCAGCTTTAGCACTGACTATGAAGGAAGGCCAATCTTGAAATTGAGTGGACCCTGTCCACATACTGATGATTGGCAACAAGTTTGATTTGCACGTGTCAATGGTGACAGCATCAGGAGTTCCAAGAGGCATCTTCAGAGCTTCTCTTCGAAACCGTTCAATGTATTCCTCTGTAGATTCATTATTTTTCTGCTTGATTCTAATAAGAGCAGACATAGTCATGTCATTAAGCCCTTCATAGAACCTTTCAAGAAACATCTGTTTGAAACCAGCAAATGAGGTAATACTCCCATCTAGGAGACTTCTATACCATTCATAAGCCGTTCCCTTGAGACATCCAATAAATATCCGAGTAAGGAGGGCATCACTTGGTTGTAGTTGATCAGTCATCACTTCAAAGTGATTGATAAACTGACTTGGAGAAGTGGTTCCATCATAGAATGAGAAAGTAGGAGGCTTATATTTAGGAGGATATGATACTTGCTTCCATTCTATCGGATAAGGCTGCTTGATGCCTAACCTTTGTAAACCATCCTTCTGTTTGAATGCCTCGAATTAAGTTTTGAGATTTTTCAATTCTTCAGAGACAACTCCCAAAGATTGTGGAGTTGTGGCTTGTAGAGAATAGTTGGGAGGAGGAACAGCATTGTAAGCACTACCCCCAGCTCCAGAGAGACTAGGATTTGGTTGAGCAGGTCCAGGAGTATTGGATTGTACTGCTGGAGGAACTTGTACTGGACTTATATCAGTATCAACTGGTATGGCATCTGATACAGTCTGTCAATTTTGCAACTGAGCTGTCATGAGTTCATACATGGACTTCATTGTGTCTGTCATAGACTTCATTTGCTGTTCCAAAGAAGCAATTCTTTGATCTTGAGGAGTCAGGAAAGAAGAAGGTTCATCAGTATTCCCATCAACCATGTAAGTCGTGACTGTATGAGGGATTATTAATGAACTAGTAGATGTTGTATGCTCTGAATCATTGCTTCGTGTATCAAAGTCAACTATAGAAGAATTACCCCCAGTAGAAAGAGGTGGGAAGTTAGATTCTCCAAGAAATTCAGAATCAATTTCAGGGATCAAATTTCTTTGACTAGAAGACAGGACTCTTGCTCTGGTGTTTTTATATACTCCATCTGGACTATCAACTCTACCCCCGATGTCCCGAGAAGTCATGTTGACAGAGGCAAACAAAGGCTCATCTTCATCAGGCATAGGTTCATACTGAATCCTATTAAAGACAGACTGTCGTTTATTTTGGCATCTGCATTGCATTGTGACTCTTGGCTGGAAGTCACATTCATGATCACCATGGTCTTGAACTATTGATTCACATCTGCACTAAATTATGACTCTTGGATAGAAGTCACATTCAGCATGTTCCTTTGATATAGAATTACTCCTTCTCTTCTGTTGAAGATATTCCCGTAAATCTGTTTGTGAAGATTGAGGAATATACTTCCTGTTCTTGGGTCTTGATGGCTCTTGATTATACAAAGAGTGATTAATGTGGGCCACATAATTTCTTGCAGACTCTGCATCTGGATCTTTTATCTTCATATCCAATTGTTATGGTTTCTTAATACCAGAAGTGTTGAGTTTTGTTCTTAAATCAGTGGAAGGTAACATATTAATTTTGGAAACATGGAGTTTTCCTTCCATTGATCTGGATATTTGCAGAGAAGGAAGAGTTAAACCACTCCCTTGATTAGGAGTTGGTAACAGACCCTCTTTAATGGACAGATTCTGTGCCCAATTTGAAGAAATCAAAGAAGAAGACATTAAGGAATGTTTCTTCTTAGACTCATTCAGATGTTGAGACATAGAATGTCAAGAAGAAAGAGTAGTCAAAAGACCATCTCCTTTCCTTTGACTAACAAAAGTATAAGTCAAAGCTATTCCTGGAGTAAAAACTACAGGAGCAGAAGAAACAACTAAAGAGTTATTCATTTTCGAAGGGACTTTGTGTGGAAGACCACCCCCAGTTCTAGTAGAACTCGGTGAAGAAGAAGAGATAACTAAGGAGTTATTCTTCTCTGATGAAATACACGCTGAAACAGACTTGGTTAAAGAACCAGAGCTGTTAGCGTGATTTTTGATTTTAGAATTACACGCTGGAACAGATTTGGCTAAGGAGCCAGTACTGTCAGCGTGACTTTTGAATATGGGATTGCACACTGAAATAGATTTGGCTAAGGAGCCAGTACTATCAGCGTAACTTTTAGAGTTGAATTTGCACACTGGAACAGATTTGGCTAAGGATCCAGTACTGTCAACGTGACTTTTAGAGTTGAATTTGCACACTGGAACAGATTCGGCTAAGGAGCCAGTACTATCAGCGTGACTTTTAGAATTGAATTTGCACGCTGGAACAGATTCGGCTAAGGAGCCAGTACTGTCAACGTGACTTTTAGTTATTGTCATCTTCGAGCGCACAAGAGTGTGCTTGCTTGCAGTGGAGTTCTTGCCAGTGTTAGGAGTAGACACTGTGGCAGAGACTTCACCATTGACTGCCAATTGATTCTTAGGGACATAGACAGAGTGTCCCTTCGACTTGGCAGTGATGATGGAGGCTAGAATGGGCTTGCCACCCTTAGCCCGCTGCATTTCTTCATAGGCGAGTTGATCGAATTTGATCGTCATCACCTTCTTCGTCGAGCCGATTGACGAAGTGTCGCATTGAGTTGTTACCATCTCAGAAGAGGAGATGGTTTTCCCCAGCAGAGTTGCCAATTTGTTTTCCATAAAGAAATTCTCTTTATTTGTTGTGTTTCTGGGAAAATTACAACTGTAGGAATCCGATCTAGAAGACGATCGCTTTATCCATTGGACTATGCGAAGAAGAAAAGCTCTCAAAATTTTGACAGTAGATATCAATATATCTGTACAATGAATAAAAAAAGAACTCTATTTATAGAGTCAAAATAGTAACTGAAAAGATAACTACCTCACCACTGGTGCATTTGAAAAGTCACGCAGACTCTAAATACACGCAGGGTTAATGAGTAGTTACTGGACGTGGCCCGTAACTGTTGGACACATGGCATTAGTGCATGGGTTGTGTGCAAGTTACTGGGCACGCGAGAGAGATCGGTGGCATGGCTGCCACGTACTCCAGTTGAAATAAAATCCACGCTGTCTTGCTGAAGGCAAAAATCTACGCAGTTTCGTTGACGCAGACTCGTTGAAGGCGAAATCCATGCAAGCTTTGAAGAAGAATACTTCAGAATTCACGCAAGCTTTGAGAAGAATAACTTAAAAATCCACGCAAACTTGAGGAAGGAGATGGTTCAGAATCCACGCCAACCGCCAGCTGTCTTGATTTGGCATGCTTCGTCTGACACAAAATCTCTGACATTGATTATACTGTCAGCTGCATTAAATGAAGATAAGACCCAAAGTCACGCCAACTAGTTGAAGAGTGAGTCTTGCTAAGGAAGATTTCGAAATTCACGCAAAAGACGGCGATGATCTCTCGAGTTCTGTGCATACGTGGTATACGAGGAGACGTTTCTCGACTGTTGTGTTGTCAGTCATTATAATTCTGACGTATGGCCGAGCTGTCTCTGCGTGATTTCTAAAGGAGATGGACAGGCAGAACTTAGCGTATCTTTTGTGCTGCTTCTCGGATCACTCTGCGTGACTTGTTCTGATCAACTCAGCATGACTTCATTTTTGAGGCCTACAGGCGCCAAGAAACACTGTATACTGAGCGCGGCCGCTCCCCCCACGGGGAGGAGCCCTGTGCACCTAACAACGTTGTACTTCTGTACGACTCTCGACAACGGATATCTAGGCTCTCGTATCGATGAAGAACGTAGCAAAATGCGATACTTGGTGTGAATTGCAGAATCCCGTGAACCATCGAGTCTTTGAACGCAAGTTGCGCCCGAGGCCTTCTGGCCGAGGGCACGCCTGCCTGGGCGTTATGCCTCGTATCGCTCCGCACCCCTCCTCTCCTCCGGGAGGGAGGCACCGTGCGGATGCGAAGATTGGCCCACCGTGCTTCGTGCACGGCGAGCCGAAGTTCGGGCCGTCGTCGGGTCGGGCACGGCGAGTGGTGGACGACGAAACATATGGCTCCTTTACCGTGCCCCAGCCCTCCAAAATGGCGACCGATCACATATCGTACGGCCCCGAGCAAGAACCCCCTACCGTGAGAGCGTGCCGCAAAAACGGCGCCTTCGATCGGAACGCGACCCCAGGTCAGGCGGGGCTACCCGCTGAGTTTAAGCATATCAATAAGCGGAGGAGAAGAAACTTACAAAGATTCCCCTAGTAATGGCGAGCGAACCGGGAACAGCCCAGCTTGAGAATCGGGCGGCACTGCCGACCGAATTCTAGTCTGGAGAAGCGTCCTCAGCGACGGACCGGGCCCAAGTCCTCTGGAAAGGGGCGCCAGGGAGGGTGAGAGCCCCGTCCGGCCCGGACCTTGCCGCACCACGAGGCGCTGTCGACGAGTCGGGTTGTTTGGGAATGCAGCCCCAATCGGGCGGTAAATTCTGTCCAAGGCTAAATAGCGGCGAGAGACCGATAGCGAACAAGTACCGCAAGGGAAAGATGAAAAGGACTTTGAAAAGAGAGTCAAAAAGTGCTTGAAATTGTCGGGAGGGAAGCGGATGGGGGCTGGCGATGCGCACCGGCCGGATGCGGAACGACCCTCGACGGCTGGTCCGCCGCTCGGCTTGGTGCGCGGACCGTTGTGGGCTGCGCCGGCGGCCCAAGCCCGGGCGAACGATCCCGCCCGTGGACATGCCGCCGGCGCAGCCGGGGACGCAGCGCGCGCCGTCTCGGTGTGCCCTTCGTGTAATGCCCCGCTCCGCATCGGTGCATTACGTAGAGTCGTTGACTCGAAGAGTTGTATTAACCCGATGAGGTATCGATGCGAATCGATGCAAGTGTTTCGTTGGCCAAAGGTAAGCTTTGAGTCGGTTGGAATCTATGAATCGAATCGATGCAAAGGATAAGTTCCGTTTGAGCAAGTGCTGATGTTAGTTGATCTGGTGTGCAGGCTATGCCTTTATGCTGGATTACGGATTGTGGCATGGGCGCGATAGGCCAAATCAACCGAGTAGAGCAAAGGAATGGCTAAGTCCGAGAGTTAGCTATGCGACCAAGTTATGGAAGCGAGGCGCTTCAACTCTGCGAAACGGCAAGGCGTATCGACTTGAGGTGGGCGGGTTCTTGACTCTCTCTCCCTATTCCTTTACGTCTAATAAGAGATATCATTGTATGCGTAATATGTTATCGAGTTAGCGAGCGTGGCTCGACGAGTAAGTGTTAAGTATGCATTGAACACTAAGGTAGAACATTGAACAATCGAACAATTGAAGCGACATGCATCAAGTGTACGAGTCGCGATAGGGCAATGATGGTAGAACATTGAAAGACGATATTGAGATGTGCATCATGTGCACGGCTCCGAGAACATTGAACACTAGGCGTAGAACATCGAATACGGTACTGAGCGTACCCTCGGGCACTTATGCTACGAAAAGACTAAGTAATACGGAATTATGCTATGAAAATAACTTACGAATGGTACGCGCTGAATATGAGTATGAGATGACTAAGCCGTTGGGCGTCGTGCATCAATATGGATGTATTGGGGCATAACGCCGACGGAGCTCCCCATATGAATGGTGGATTATGTTTATGGCACGGAAAACGGTTTATGGCACGGGAAACCGTTTATGTGCGAGACTATGTTTATGGAATACGAGATTGGATGGTATGCTATGGATTGTAAGATATGGAATGTATTGCATGGTCAATGGACTCGGATGGCCCATGCACGGGTACGGCTTCCCTCGAACGGTTACGCCGGGGCGTCGGGACCGTTCGGCCTAAGAGGGAATTATGTGTGGTATTTATGTTGTACAACATTCGGACGGATTGCGACCGTCCAGTGCTGTGATAAGCTATAATATCCGTAAGTATGGGATCCTTCGGATACTGGGCTAGCAACCCGTATCGAAGTGATTGTAGGCTTACACATATGAGATGTCAAGTCCATTACGGTACGAAACACCGTGACCTTCATATAGATAGGGCCGGTGGACTGAGATGAGAGCTGGGTGCAGGCGCAGGGCCTGCCACCCATTATGCATATGTTTATGTTTATGAATGGTCGGTTGCGTGAATCATATGTTTGCTTATGTTAAGTTCTAAACACTGCACGCTAAGGAAATGGGACGGAGATGGGCACGAACACTATGTTTATGTTTTAGATTATGTCTAACTGTATCTGCTGCAGGAACACGGTATCGGACACATGATGATAAGTATGTATGCATGAGTATTGCCATGAAATTGATCCTAAGGCTAAATAGAAAGACCACAAAGTAAGATGCATGTTTCACTAAATGAATAAGTGTTTGGTTTGGGTGCGAGCGGGTCTTGATCAGTGCGAAGCGAGGACGAAAGCACTAAACCCCCACTAGTTTATGTGCAGGTTCAGGTTATGATCGGCTCGGGGCAGAGCTTGGCTTGGACGTGCCGAGGCATGCAGTCCTTGGCGTTCAAGAGGAGCTTTCGCGTAGGCGTTCGGACTTGCGACATCGAGATGTTCGGCCAAGGACTACTTTGTGGCTATAATGAGGCATAATGTATGGAACAGTGTAATCCTTTGTGAGCTAGAGAGATCATGAGCGTTGTAGCCAATTGGCATTTATGTTGGGCTATTCAGAGCTTTGTAATCTTCGATATGTTATCAATAAAAGAGATTCTTGCGTTATACTCTGTTTTCCTTCCGCTGCTTATGTTATCAAATTGAGATAGTTCTATGTGAACCTGTTATCTTGCCTTGCACGAGCGCAACTCCAGGCTCATGCGGCATCACGCCCCAGCGAGGATGATGATTCGGGTAAAATCTAGCGAGGACGAGCGATTTCCCGGATCGGGGCGTGACAAGTTGGTATCAGAGCGGTTCCATCCTTTGGACCGTGCGTGAATCTCTTTGACCCTCAGTTGCTTAGCTATCGAATTCAGTTGACTCTAAGTTGTTTCCGCAACCGCATGGCTCATGGATCTGCTCGACGCTACATTGGATGTTCCATACAATAAGTCTATATTAAGTGCATATGTCTGCCACAAGTATGTCGTGACTATCACGTTATCTCCGGGTGCCGTTGGAGAGTGTTGATTGCACGAAGTGCAACGAATATGGTGATGTTAGTTGCACGAAGTACAATGATATATGTGTTGTCGGTCGCACGATGTACAAAGAATTATATGTTGTTGATCGCACGCAGTACGAGGAGTTATGTGTTGTTGGTTGCACGCAGTACGAGGAAATAAGTATTATTGGTTGTACGAAGTGCAACGGGTCAACACGCGTGGCGATGCGTATTATGTTGCTATGCGAATGGTTATACGTTGTGGGTTGCACGGAGTGCAGCAAGTCATGAATCGTTCGTTGCATCGGTGGAACGAGTCGATACGGTATGATGTGCGTTGTATGGCTATACGGATGGATACCGATATGTTGCACAAGATTGAGTAAAGACCTTATGTATCGAGAATGAGTTGTTGCACGAGTTACAACGAGTGAGATTCAGAAAGATCGCGAATGCGATAGTGACGAATCGAGTTGGTCGCGGAGTCGAGTTGAGTAGGCGAACATGTATGTTGGCCGTATGTCGCGTTGAGCTTTGAATAAGCGAATGTTGCAGGTGTGATCGATACGATCGCCATGGTACGGCTAGGCCGAATGTATGTCGACTTGAGTGAACGCTAGAGCTGGGATCGGAAGGATCGCCATACGGGACGGTTAAGTTGAGTTAGAAGTCGGACCTATGTGGAGTTTGATGTCGAGTAATGACTCGATTTCGAGTGGTATATGCAATACCAATTATGCGAGCAAGTATAGCGAAGTATTATATCGATAACGATAGGCTCGATCCTGAGTGGTATATGGAATACCACTTAGCGATAGCTATGTTAAGCTGGTTGATGACTTGCGATAGGTTACGTCGAGACGATTATGTTATTACGATATATTGTCTGCAACGGACGGAGTAGTATCGAGACTTGCGTAGGAATGACTTGAGAGAAGTTGATGTGAGTATGTCTTGATGAATTAAGTTGAACGATTATGTGTGAAATCATATCCACAGAGGATACGTCGGACGAGGATTCGTTAAGTGTAAGTCGAACGATAGGATGAGCATTGTGAAGGAATGTTATGTTGAGGAAATAGTCGACTCGGTCGAGTTGAGTTGAGTCGGTACGAAAACCATTCGGAAGGAATTGAGTAGGTACGGAGAAATCGTGCGAATGAATTTGAGTTAACACGAGGAGTCGGTAGCACAATTTGGAAGTGCGAGTTAAGGATATGAGAATGGATCTTGATAAGTGCAAGACTTGATTCGTATTCGAGTTCGGATAATGGCAATGATTTGCAACGGGTTTAAGCATATGAGAAAGAAAGATGTTCAGGTTATGCATATCGACGATGGTATTGAGGCGTATCAAAGACGATATGTAATAACTCGGGGATACTCTAATCGAATGAACGAAAATTTTGTTGAGCATTGTTGTTGGATGAATAAGATGCAAGTTAAGTTGATGGCAGTTTGGATGATAACGGTAGGAACGCTTCGGAGAATTTGAGAGTCGATGGATATTGCTTGGATGAAAATGAAAGTGTCTGGATTGCTTCGCAGATCACCACTATGTTGACATTCTTGTCTTGAGCGAGCGCAACACCAGCCTCGTACATGCATCACGTCAAATTAGAACGATCATTCCGCGTGAGCGTTGGTATGGTGATTCATCCAGCGGGGATGATCGAACTCGCAAGGCGTGGCAAATTTGATATGGACTTGTGGTTTGATGCGAAGGCGAAATTGAGGATTGTGCGATATTGTTAACGGTAATACATGAGTCATTCGAGTAGCAACGGTGCATCAGTTGTACGGGGATAGAGAAATTACGGATTGATATGTCGGATTGGGTAAAGTCCGATAGGAATTGCCGGGAATTGATTTGGCTTCGCGATAGAATATAGCATGGTTCGTTGTAACTGTCCCTCGTTGATGATCTCCAATTATCAAGCGTAGTTTCAGGACAGATGACCCTAGAAGACTTGACCGCCAAATCAAGTGAATGTTGAAGTCCCATAGGAAGACCCTAAAGAAGTCGCGTAAGAAGAATAAGGAATGAGGTAGTACATATT
>JANAVB010021996.1:5525948-5528448 GCA_029216955.1 Iris pallida
GAATCATTCGTTGCATCGGTGCAACGAGTCGATACGATATGATGTGCGTTGTATGGCTATACGGATGGATAGCGATATGTTGTGCGAGATTGAGTAAAGACCTTAAGTATCGAGACTAAGTTGTTGCACGAGCTGCAACGAGCAGGATTCGAAGATCGCGGATGCGATAGTACGAGTCAAGTTGGTCGCTAAGTTGAGTAAGGCGAACATGTATGTTGGCCGAATGTCGCATTGAGCTTTGAATAAGCGAATGTTGCGGGTGTGGTCGATATGATCGCCATGGTACGGTTAGAGTGAATGTGTGTCCAACTTGAGCGAACACTAGAGCTGGGATCGGAAGGATCGCCACACGGGACGATTAAATTGGAAGATAGATATCGGACCTATGCGAAGTATGATGTCGAGTAATAACTCGATTTCGAGTGGTATATGCAATACCAACTATGCGAGCAAGTATAGTGAAGTATTGTGTCGATAACGATAGGCTCGATCCTGAGTGGTATATGGGATACCACTTAACGATAGCTATGTTAAGCCGCTTGGTGACTTGCGATAGGTTTCGTCGAAACGATTATGTGGTTACGATATGTTTGTCGGCAACGAATGGAATGGTACCGAGACTCGAGTGGAAATGATGCGATAGGAGTCGATATAAGTATGCTTTGGTGAATTAGTTAAATGAGTATGCGTGAAGTCGTGCCTACGGAGGATACGTCGGACGAGGATTCGCTAAGTATAAGTCGAACGATAGGCCGAGCATATGCGAATGAATGTTACATTGAGGAAATGGTCGACCCGGTCGAACTTATGTTGAGTTAGTACGGAGACTTCTTCGGAACATGTTGAGTAAGTACGGAGAAATTGTGCGAACGAATTTGGGTTAACGCGATGAATCGGTAGCACGATTGGAAGTGCGAGTTAGGGATATGAGAATGGATATGTAAAATTGAAAATTGTGTCGCGATGATGTTAAGTAGTTACAACCGAATGGATCTTGATAAGTGCGAGACTTGATTCGTATTCGAGTTCGGATAATGGCAATAATTGCAACGGATTTGAGCTTATGAGAAAGGAAGATGTTCAAGTTATGCATATCGACGATGGTATTGAGGCGTATCAAAGACGATATGCAATAACTCGGGGATACTCTGATCGAATAAACAAAAATTATGTTGAGCATTGTTGTTGGATGAATAAGATGCAAGTTAAGTTGATGTAGGTTCGGATGATAACGGTAGGAACGCTTCGGAGAATTTGAGAGTCGAGGGATATTGCTTGGATGAAAATGAAAGTGTAAAGATTGCTTCGCGGATCACCACTATGTTGACATTCTTGTCTTGAGCGAGCGCAACACCAGCCTTGCACATGCATCACGTCAAATTAGAACGATCGTTCTGCGTGAGCACTGGTATGGTGATTCATCCAGTGGGGATGATCGAACTTACGAGGCATGGCAAATTTGATGTGGACTTGTGGTTTGATGCGAAAGTTGTTCGAGGATGGTTTCGATGAGTACGGAGTGTGTTGAACTATGAACACGGATAGGTAAACTCGGATTTGAGGCGAGTAGATGTCGTACGATTAGCAAGGTAGTCAACGGTAGTGCCTAAGTGACTCGAGTTGTAACGGCACACCAGTTGTGCGGGGATGGATAAATTATGGATTAGTATGTCGGATTGGATGAAGTCGCATAGGAATTGTCGGAATTGATTTGGCTCCGCGATAGGATATAGCATGGTTCGTTGTAACTGTCCCTCGTTGATGATCTTCAATTATCGAGCGTAGTTTCGGGGCAGATGACCCTAGAAGACTTGACTGCCAAATCAAGTGAATGTTGAAGTCCCATAGGATGACCCTAAAGAAGTCGCGTAAGAAGGATAAGGAATGAGGTAGTGCAAGCTAAGGATAAGTCTAAGCGAGCGAGTATCGCGTATCGAAAGTTAGCGAGTAGCCTTCGACTAGGTAGACTCGGTTGGTCGACGATTGAATAAATGTTCAGGAACGTACTTAGCGTAGTGATGCGGTAAGGCGATTGCAAGAATTCTGCAATATGCGAGAGCAACGGATTGTAGAACGACCCTAAGAGTTATGTCGTAGATCGGTCTGAATAACGGTTATGTTATGTGTGTTCGAGTGCATGATTTAAGTTATGGAACAAACTAGTCGGGATTGAATCAAGGATTGAGTATGGGATTCATATTCGATTGAGAATAAGAGATAGGCGTATCGTAAGAGACCTTGGGTCGGAAAGATTGTTGCCTTTGAGCATCGTAGACTCAAGTTGACCTCTTATGTCGGGAGAGTGCGAGCATGATGTCTGGATAAGTTACCTAGCGGGGGTAGCCCCAAACGCAACACATGGATAGAGCGAGAGAATATGGATCACGTATGGATAGTTGCGTGCGAGACTTAGTACAGATTGAAGACAAAAAAATTGTGACATGTTGACATAGTCCATGTTGTTAAGGCTAAATGTTATGAATGATTGGATGAAAGATTT
>JANAVB010021996.1:5540948-5545948 GCA_029216955.1 Iris pallida
ATTACGGAACGTGGTATGGGCGCGATAGGCCAAATCAACCGAGTAGTTCAAAGGAATGGCTAAGTTCGGGAGTTAGCTATACGATCGAGTTATGGAAGCGAGACGCTTCAATCGGCGAGACGGCAAGGCGTATCGGCTTAAGGTGGGCGGGTTCTTGACTCTCTCTCCCTATTCCTTCACGTCTAATAAAATATGGTATTGTATGCGTAAGTTGTTATCGAGTTAGCGAGCGTGGCTCGGCGACGAAAGATCTAAGTATGTGTCGAACACTAAGATAGAACATTGAACAATCGAACAATTGAAGCGACGTGCATCGAGTGTACGAGTCGCAGTAGGGCAATGATGGTAGAACATTAAAAGATAATAATAAGATGTGCATCATGTGCACGGCTCCGAGAACATTGAACTCTAGGCGTAGAACATTGATTATGGTGCTGAGCGTGCCTTTGTGCACTTAAGCTATAAAATGACTAAGTGAATACGGAGGTAGGCTATACGAGTAACATTATGTACGGGACGCGTGAATACGAGCATGAGATGACTAAGCCGTTGGGCGTCATACATCAATATGGATGTGTTGGAGCATAACGTCGACGGAGCTCCCCATGTGAATGGTGGATTATGTTTATGGCACGGGAAACCATTTATGGCACGGGAAACTGTTTATGTGCGAGACTATGTTTTTGGAATACGAGATTGGATGGTATGCTATGGATTGTAAGATATGGAACGTATTGCATGGTCAATGGACTCGGATGGCCCGTGCACGGGTACGGCTTCCCTCGAACGGTTACGCCGGGGCGCCGGGACCGTTCGGCCTAGGAGGGAATTATGTGTGGTATTTATGGTACACAACATTCGGACGGATTACGACCATCCAGTGATGTGATAAGCTATGATATCCGTAACTTTGGGATCCTTCGGATACTGGGCTAGCAACCCGTATCGAAGTGATTGTAGGCTTACACATATGAGATGCCAAGTCTATTACGGTGCGAAACACCGTGACCTTCATATAGATAGGGCCGGTGGGCTGAGATGAGAGCTGGGTGCAGGCGCAGGGCCTGCCACCCATTATGCATATGTTTATGTTTATGAATGGTCGGTTGCGTGAATCATATGTTTGCTTATGTTAAGTTCTAACCACTACAGGCTAAGGAAATGGGACGGAGATGGGCACGAACACTATGTTTATGTTTTAGATTATGTCTAACTGTATCTGCTGCAGGAACACGGTATCGGACACATGATGATAAGTATGTATGCATGAGTATTGCCATGAAACTGATCCTAAGGCTAAATAGAAAGACCACAAAGTAAGATGCATGTTTCACTAAATGAATAAGTGTTTGGTTTGGGTGCGAGCGGGTCTTGATCAGTGCGAAGCGAGGACGAAAGC
This sequence comes from Iris pallida, assembly GCA_029216955.1. NCBI lineage: Eukaryota > Viridiplantae > Streptophyta > Magnoliopsida > Asparagales > Iridaceae > Iris > Iris pallida. Next base: position 5,542,348 of record JANAVB010021996.1, read on the forward strand.
ACTAAACCCCCACTAGTTTATGTGCAGGTTCAGGTTATGATCGGCTCGGGGCGGAGCTTGGCTTGGACGTGCCGAGGCATGGAGTCCTTGGCGTTCAAGAGGAGCTTCCGCATAGGCGTTCGGACTTGCGACATGGAGATGTTCGGCCGAGGACTACTTGGTGGCTATAAAGAGGCATAATGTATGGAACAGTGTAATCCTTTGTGAGCTAGAGAGATCATGAGCGTTGTAGCTAATTGGCATTTATGTTGGGCTATTCAGAGCTTTATAATCTTCGATATGTTATCAATAAAAGAGATTCTTGCGTTATACTCTGTTTTCCTACCGCTGCTTATGTTATCAAATTGAGATAGTTCTATGTGAACCTGTTATTTAGCCTTGCACGAGCGCAACTCCAGGCTTGTGCGGCATCACGCCCCAGCGAGGACGATGATTCGGGTAAAATCTAGCAAGGACGAGCGATTTCCCGGATCGGGGCATGACAAGTTGGTATCAGAGCGGTTCCATCCTTTGGACCGTACGTGAATCTCTTTGACCCTCAGTTGCTTAGCTATCGAATTCAGTTGACTCTAAGTTGTTTCCGCAACCGCATGGCTCATGGATCTTCTCGACGCTACATTGGATGTTCCATACAATAAGTCTATATTAAGTGCATATGTCTGCCACAAGTATGTCGTGACTATCACGTTATCTCCGGGTGCCGTCGGAGAGTGTTGATTGCACGAAGTGCAACAAATATGGTGATATTGGTTGTACGAAGTACAATGATATATGTGTTATCGGTCGCAGAAGTGTGAAGAGTTATGTGTTGTTGATCGCACGCAGTGCGAGGAGTTATGTGTTGTTGGTCGCACGCAGTACGAGGAAATAAGTATTGTTGGTTGCACGAAGTACAACGGGTCAACACGCGAGGCGATGCGTATTATGTTGCTATGCGAATGGTTATGCGTTGTGGGTTGCACGGAGTGCAGCAAGTCGTGAATCGTTCGTTGCATCGGTGCAACGAGTCGATACGGTATGATGTGTGTTGTATGGCTATACGGATGGATAGCGATATGTTGCACGAGATTGAGTAAAGACCTTATGTATCGAGAATGAGTTGTTGTACGAGTTGTAACGAGCGAGATTCAGAAAGATCGCAAATGCGATAGTAACGAATCGAGTTGGTCGTGGAGTCGAGTTGAGTAGGCGAACATGTATGTTGGCCGTATGTCACGTTGAGCTTTGAATAAGCGAATGTTGCGGGTGTGATCGATACGATCGCCATGGTACGGCTAGGCCGAATGTATGTCGACTTGAGTGAACGCTAGAGCTGGGATCGGAAGGATCGCCATACGGGACGGTTAAGTTGAGTTAGAAGTCGGATCTATGCAAAGTGTGAAGTCGAGTAATGACTCGATTCCGAGTGGTATATGCAATACCAGCTATGCGAGCAAGTATGGTGAAGTATTGTATCGATAACGATAGGCTCGATCCTGAGTGGTATATGGTATACCACTTAGCGATAGCTATGTTAAGCCGGTTGGTGGCTTGCGATAGGTTACGTCGAGACGATTGTATTGTTATGATATGTTGCCCTCAACGGACGGAGTAGTACCGGGACTCGAGTTGGAATGATTGAGAGAAGTCGATGATAGTATACTTCGATGAATTGAGTTGAACGAGTATGTGCGAAGTCATACTTATGGATGATACGTCGGGCGAGGATTCGTTAAGTTTAAAGTTGAACGATAGGCCGAGCATGTGCGAATGAATGTTACGTTGAGGAATAGTCGACTCGGTCGAATTTACGTTAAGTAGGTACGGAGAAATCGTGTGAATGAATTTGAGTTAACACGAGGAGTCGGTAGCACGATTTGGAAGTGCGAGTTAATGATATGAGAATGGATCTTAATAAGTGTAAGACTTGATTCGTATTCGAGTTCGGATAATGGCAATGATTTGCAACGGGTTTGAGCTTATGAGAAAGGAAGATGTTCAAGTTATGCACATCGACGATGGTATTGAGGCGTATCAAAGACGATATGTAATAACTCGGGGATACTCTGATCGAATGAACGAAAATTATGTTGAGCATTGTTGTTGGACGAATAAGATGCAAGTTAAGTTGACGGCAGTTTGGATGATAAAGGTAGGAACGCTTCGGAGAATTTGAGAGTGAATGGATGTTGCTCGGATGAAATCGAAAGTGTCTGGATTACTTCGTAGATCACCACTATGTTGACATTCTTGTCTTGAGTGAGCACAACACCAGCCTCGTAAATACGTCACGTCAAATTAGAACGATCATTCTGCGTGAGCGCTGGTATGGTGATTCATCCAGCGGGGATGATCAAACTTGCGAGGCGTGACAAATTTGATATGGACTTGTGGTTTGATGCGAAAGTTGTTCGAGGATGGTTTCGAGGAGTATGGAATGTGTCGGACTGTGATTATGGATAGAAAAACTCGAACCTGAGGCGAGAAGATGTCATACGATTAGCAAAATAGTCGACGGTAATGCATAAGTGATTCGAGTAGTAACGGTACGCAAGCGCATGAGTCATTCGAGTAGCAACGGTGCATCAGTTGCACGGGGATAGAAAATTATGAATTGGTATGTCGGATTGGGTAAAAGTCGCATAGGAAATATCGAGAATTGATTTGGCTCCGCAATAGGATATAGCATGGTTCATTGTAACTGTCCCTCGTTGATGATCTTCAATTATCGAGCGTAGTTTCGGGGCAGATGATCCTAGAAGACTTGACCGCCAAATCAAGTGAATGTTGAAGTCCCATAGGATGACCCTAAAGAAGTCGCGTAAGAAGGATAAGGAATGAGGTAGTGCATGTTGAGGATAAGTCTAAGCGAGTGAGTATCGTGTCTCGAAAGTTAGCGAGTACTTGAATCGATATAGTCAAGGAAAGTTATGTTGGGTGGAATAGATGTTGAGGAACGTGCTTAGCGTACTAATACGGTAAGGCGATTGCAAGGATTCTGCAATACGCGAGAGCGACGGATAGTAGAACGACCTAAGAGTGTGTCATAGATCGGTTGAGTAACGGTTAGGCTATGTGTATTGAGTGCGCGATCTATGTTACGAAACGAACTAGTCGGGATTGAATCGAAGTTTGAGTAAAGGATTTGTACTCGGTCGAGAATCGGGGATGAGCGTATCGTAAGAGACCTTGGGTCGGAAAGATTGTTGCCTTTGAGCATCGTAGACTCAAGTTGACCTCTTGTGTCGAAAGAGCGCGAGCATGATGTCTGGATAAGTTGCCTAGCGGGGGTAGCCCCAGACTCGATGCGCGGGTAGTTCGAAAACGTGGGTCGTGCTGGGATAGTTGTGTGCGAGACTTAGTATGGATTGTAAGCAAAGGAAAATTGAGACATGTGGACTTAGTCCATGTCGTTAAGGCCAAATGTTATGAATAATTGGATGAAAGACTTGAGTTATGTGAGAGATAGGCAAACGGTTGGGTGAATAGGCGTTGCAGAGAATTGTTGTGATCGGATGCGCAATGACTCGATGCAATGCGAGTGTTAGGTGGCCGGCGAGAAACTTGTGAGATCGAAGTTATGGTTTGAATTAAGTTATGTGCAAGATGTTGGAAGATGATC
>JANAVB010021996.1:5558448-5583448 GCA_029216955.1 Iris pallida
CATCGCCCACACGGGACAGAAGAACCTATAGCTGCCGCAGTTTATGCGCCCGCAAACAGTTTCTGTGCACGGCGTAGGCCTGACAGGCCCTATCAACCGCACGGGACGGAGGAACCTACCAGTTGCTGCAGTTTCTGTGCACGCAAACAGTTTCTGTGTACGGCGTAGGCGTGACAGGCACTATCGACTGCATGGGACAGGGGAATGCAAGTGTTGCAGTAGTTTTTGCGCATGCAAACAATTCCTGGGTACGGCGTGGGCTTGACAGGCCCTATCGGCCGCACGGGACACAGAAACGCATGAGTTGCAGCAGTTTCTGTGCGCACGAAGAATTCCTATGCACGGCGTGGGCCTGACATGCCCTATCGGCCGCACGGGACACAGAAATGCAAGCGGTGCACCAATTTCTGTGCATGCGAAGAATTCCTGTGCACGGCGTGGGCCTGACAGGCCCTATCGGCCGCACGGGACACAGAAACGCAAGCATTGTAGCAGTTTCTGCGCGCACGAATAATTTCTGTGCATGGCGTGGGCCTGACAGCCCATATCGGCCGCACGGGACAGAGGAATGCAAGCATTGCAGTAGTTTCTGTGCACACGAATAATTCCTGTGTACGGCGTGGGCTTGACAGGCCCTATCGGCCACACGGGACACAGAAACGCATGAGTTGCAGCAGTTTCTGCACGTACGAAGATTTTCTATGCACGGCGTGGGCCTGACATGCCCTATCCGCCGCACGGGATCGACCGGGCGGGCATATACTGCGGTTTGTGTGCCTCGCGGCACTTCGTTTGCCCCGTAGCAGATTCCTGCCCACGGCGTGGGCCTGACAGGCTGCATCGGCGAGCAAGGGCGCGGCCTGCGGCTACGCGCAAAAAATGACAAGCTCCTCAAGCACTTTGGTCCCCCGGAATCATCCCCACAATAAAACTGCAAATCTATTATAGGGGAGTAGGTTGTGAAGGGGGGATGTTCGTCGCACGCGCGCACGGGGGGTGCACGGCGCGTCGAACGGCTGCACGCTCCCGGCCATTTAGCGAGCGTGCGCTTGCAAATTTTGCTTGCACAACGATTCACGGCGTTTTCTGTCGTGCGACAATTTCTGCCCACGGCGTGGGCTTGACGGGGCCTATCGGCCGCACGGGACAGAGAAATGCGAGCGTTATTGCAGTTTCTGTGCACACAAAGAATTTCTGTGCACGGCGTGGGCCTGAAAGTCCCTATCGGCTATACGAGACAGAGGAATGGAAGCATTGCAGCAGTTTCTGTGCGCAAGAATAATTTTTGTGCACGACGTGGGCCTGACAGGCCCTGTCGGCCGCACGGGATCGAGGAACCCACAAGTTGCAGCAGTTACTGCACACGCAACCAGTATCCGTGCACGGCGTGGGACTGACATGGCCTATCAGCCGCACGTGGGACGGAAATGCAAGCGTTGCAGCAGTTTCTGTGCATGCGAAGAATTTCCGTGCACGGCGTGGGCCTGACAGGCCCTATCGGCCGCACGGGACACAGAAACGCATGCGTTGCAACAGTTTCAGTGTGCATGAAGATTTTCTGTACACAGCATAGGCTTGACAGGCCCTATCGGCAGCACGGGATCGACCGGGTGCGCATATGCGGCGGTTTGTGTGCCCCGCGGTACTTCGTTTGCCCTGCGGCAGATTTCTGCCCACGGCGTGGGCCTGACAGGCTGCATCGGCGAGCACGGGCGCGGCCTGCGGCTGCGCACAAAAAATGACAATCTCCTCAAACACTTTGGTCCCCCGGAGTCATCACCACAATAAAACTGCAAATCTATTTCTGGGGGTAGGTGGTGAAGGGGGGATGTTCGTCGCGCGCCACAATCCCGTGCGCGCGGGGGGTGCACGACACGTCGAACGGTTGCCCGCGCGCGGCCGTCCAGCGACCGGGCGCTTGCTGGCTTTGGGTGCACGACGGTTTATGACATTTTCTGTCGTGCGGCAGTTTCTGCCCACGGCGTGGGCCTGACAGGCTACATCGGCGAGCACGGGCTCGCAGCGGCGTGTAGTGCCCCGTCCCGCAAAGTCAATCGGAGGAATCGAAATGCCGACGGCGTTCGGACTTAGCCTTGCATCGGCTTGCTCGGAGACATCGCTCAGGTGGGGTAGTTTCGGTGAACTCTTCTCATCTTTGCCTTCACATAATAAATCGTGTTTTCAACTTGCACAAGTTAGGCTTGATAATAAAAGCTACGCATCCACATAGCTAAGGGAATAATCCCGACGGTTTGAATCGAGTTAGAACATGGAAAACGTCCCACGGTCGGCTTAGAGTTGGTGCACGGCGTGCTTTGAAAATGACACTCGGTCCTTTATCCCGTGGCTTGGGAGAAGGAAAGTTGGTCTTCGGTGCAAAAGCTGAGAGTTAGCCTAAGTCATAGGCGTCGCCCGCACAAATGCTTGCTAAAGCATGCACGGTCCTGTCCTGCAAGGCTTGGCATAGCCTTTGCTCGTCCCTTGGGTTATGTTGTAGGCTTGAGTGAGTTAGGCAAAGTTACACCGGTCGACCTAAGTTATTCTACGTGTTGTCCCGCTCATTCTGCGGTTGTCAAGATAAATAGCCCTACGACCCCAAGGCCCATCATATGAAGTATGACTTGGGCGATAGCGTTGCGTAGAACACGAGTCGGTTTAAGACACGAGCCACAGTTGGTTTATTGGAAAGTTAGCCACGGTCTGTTGGTACTTAAGGAAACACGTTATGTTCAAGTTAAGTTGGAAGGCTATGCAGTAGCCGTTCCCTGAGTTCAAAGAACGTTAAGTCTAAGCGATGGTTAGTCGCCGAGAGGAAATATGTCGGGACTGTGGTTCAGTCGCCGAGGCAACCCTGGTTAGGGGCTCTGCAAGGACGTACGAAAAGTGGAAAGAATAAAACAAAGGAACTGTGATAATAATAAGACCTTGCATTACGTTAGGTCTAGAAGTTAGCGTAGGCGCGTGGTCATGGATGACTTGTCGACAAGGGCAAAGGTTCCTTCGAGCGGCAACCCGGGGCCACGGGACCGACTCGGCCTAGGAAGAAACTGGTTGTAGCCGAGCTGGGTAATAGGCAACGCTGGAAAGGCGATTGGTAATACGGGGACTTGCAGCGAGGATCGCAACCGGCGGTACAAGGGTCCCGTTTGCCAGGCTACGTCCAAAATGGCTGGTTAGGCCAGTGACCATTCATATAGATGTGTCGGCACGGGCGGCAATCCGTGTAGGTGCCTTTGGATTGAGTTGAATATATATTAGTTAAAAAGACACAATGTCTGAGCCTAAGATTTGGCTACAGCGAATGCGGCGTGCTTCGGCACAAGATGTGGCATCGAGTGTTGAGTTGTTGGCATAGAGTTGCATGAGTTAGGCTTGAGCTGTTGCGAGTTAAGACGGAAAGGGCCGTAGGGCAAGTTGTGTGAAGTTACGTTGAGTTGTTGGGCACGGCCTCGAAATATGAGGCACGGCCGCGTTGTCACAACACAAGTGTAGGCGAGACTAAGTGAGGAGGCACTGCCTCGGTGATATTGAAGCACGAATCGAGTATGGCACAACCGAGTCGTTACGTCCCAGAGTTTGGCACGAAAGATAAGTATAAGCCAGTGGGTCGACAATGCAAGCACGAGAAAGGTCTAGAGGCAAGGAAATGGAGTCCTTCGTGTAGTTGCGTCTCTGATTATGGCCGTAAGGCGGACACGACTTGACAGGTTAACATTGTTGGCACGAGGAGTAGTCTAGAGACAAAGTATGAGTTAACGTTGACATTGTAAGCACGGGATGGTTCTGATACTCAAGTTGCGCTAAGGCGCCGGTCCTAAAACTGATCCAAAGGCAAGAATAGAAAGATAATCGAAAAAGGGTTTATGTTGCACAAAGTAAATGAAACGTGTAGGTTTTGTATGGGTGGGCGAGGAGCTCACTCCACCAGTATAGTGGTACTGACACCCACACAGTATTCATGTGCAGGCACAGGTAGAAGCTCGTGGCGCGGAGCCCGCTTGGATGCGTCGAGGCACGGAGTTCCTTGGCGATTTGAAGCGTGCGGCCGCAAGGATTGAAGACTTATACAGGACATAATGTATGGACATCGCCTTCCGAAGCTTCCGCCGGCTCAAGCATTGTAATCGAGAGATGAGAGAGAGCAGAGTGACTTGTAATCGAGAGAAAAGTGAGCACGAGAGACTTGTAATTTGGCCTTGCGCCTACAAATGTAATCTTGTATTCAATATCAAATAAAGAGCTTATCGAGAATAACTTGTGTTCATGTGTTACTTGTTCTTAATTTCTGCTGCATGTTTCAATATTTCTGCTTGGGACTTCTGTGCGACGACCTCGTCGCCGCCGATGTAATCGGCCGTTATGAAACTGCCTTGCACGAGCGCAATCTAGGCTCGTGCGGCATCACGCCTTAGCGAGGACGATCACTCCTACAGGAGCGGGGCATGACATAATGGTATCAGAGCACGGCTTTACGTCCTTGGACCGTCGATTGAATTCTTTAACTTCGATGTTTCTGCAAAACTCTGTTGCTTCCGCAAGTTGTTATCGTTGGTGCGCTCTCTCTCAAATGTCCCTCGGCATGTCCATACAATAAGTCTAAATATTTTTGAAAGCTCGTACAAGCGTTTAATGTAACGCATCGGTAGGCCGTTGCCAAATGCGTCGATAGGGCCTTTGTACCGAACGTTGTAAACTTGACTCGATAGAAAACAGGTGCTAATATTAGCAAGTCGCGTGCATGCTAATTAGTCCAATATCGACCCTAGCAATTGAGCATGCAAACTCGGAATATAGTCCGCACAGGAAAGGCTATGCACACGGCCTTTTGGCTAAGTTGTGTTTCGCGTCGCGCACCTCGACTTTTTGGTACAAACGAGTCGCGAGCGATATTAAGTATCGTTCGGTCGGGAATGGAGATATACTTAGAGTGTCTATCGATGGGAATGCCATCGGACTAATGCTTAGGCATACACGGAAGATTAATTTGGATTTTGAGAAAATAGTGCGAACGACTTAGTGCGTCGATACGACGTGAGCGACTACGCTAGTGATTCGTCGAACGAATCTGAAGGATGTCTTAGCGCATGACGTGAACGTGATTGAGGACTAGATCTTATGGCTTGAATCCGAGTGGTGTATGTGATAGGTTCAGAGAAGAATAAGAATGAGTGTCGACGACTAGTCGAGTGGCTCGAATCTGAGTGGTGTATGGATTTTCTTGGAAATCGTTCAAGCAAGATTGAGGATTTCGAGTAACGAGTATATCGGCGAGGCGATGCGATTGCGCAAAGCCTTAGAACGCGTCACGCTTAGTTGGTCGTGACTTCGAATGTCCCGAACGAGTATCTCGTTCGGACAACTTGTGAATGAGCAACGCGAGTTAAAAAACGTTTCGGAACGATGAATGAAATTGAATGGTCTTGATCGAGGAAACTTAGAGGATCGCACGTGCGATATCGGATTGATGCAACTGAAATGTGACTTGAGTTTTGAATAACGATCTTGAAACGAGCTTGAGGAAAAGCGACTGAACTTGATTTTGAGTATTGAAAAAATTTGTGGAATATCCAATTCGGACAACAGCATCAACGCACGACTCGAAATTGGTTGCAAAGGAAGATCGTCAGGTTACGTATATCATCGATGGTATTGAGGCGTATCAAAGATCGATATGCGATAACTCGGGGGTACTCTGACTCGACGAATAACGATCGTACAGATGTCTTGGTTCCGATGGATGCTATATTCGGGATATTGAAATACGTCAAGTAAAAGATAGACTTGGCTCGAGGATTTTCTAAGTTAAACGAATGACGATCGATCTATCAAACTTGGCTTGGATGAAAAAAATGGAATGTTTGGATTTGTTTCGTCGATAACCACAATGTTAACGTTCTTGTCTTATACGAGCGCTACTCCAGCCTCGCACATACATCGTGCTAATTTGAGACGAGCACTCCGCATGAGCGCTGGTATGGTGATTCATACAGCGGGAGTGATTGAACTTGGGTGGCGTGGCAATCGGATTGCTTCGACTTGTGGTTTGACGCGAAGGTAGACTCGAAAATGAATCAGCGTATTTGACGATTGAATTTGAGGATTGAGTAGGTCCAATCCGTGTATCGAGAATGAATGAGTCTAAACTCAAACAAGAGTTACGCCCCGATGAGAATGATTATTCCGCGAAAGCGTTGCGTGGTGATTCATGAACCACCGTAGATAATCGAACTCGCGTGAGATTGGGGCACAACGTATTGTCGAGCGAGACGACCTCGTGATCGAATATATGAATTGGTTAGAATTGGTGAATTGAAGGGATTTGAATATACGCAACGCGTGCCGTAATGCGAATTAGGTGATCGTGCTCGATGTTTAGAAATCTGAGTGACACGAGCTTGGGTAGAAAACCCCGTACTATCGACTTTGGTTTGACCCTAGGATTGGGGTCAGTATTGGCATTATTGTTGGGGAACTATGATTCCAATCCTGACATTGACTTAGCCTCGAAAAGAAATGGCCTAGCGGTTAGGCGAGACACCCTGTTTCACAAATTAGCAATCGGAATGATTGATCTTGAGGATTGGCATGGATGGATAGCGTGAATCACGAATGTAGGAAACCCTGCTCACGAGACTTGGCTGACATGCATATATTTTAGGGACGCTTGGGTATGTGCACGATGCGACTCGAGTGAGAATGACAAATTTTCTATCATGCGGCTTGGCTGAATGCAGGTATTCTGGGGATGCTTGGAATGCATGCACGATCCAGCCAAGTGATACGACGAGTTCAAGCAAGGCTTGAAAGATGGAAGTGTGTCGAGATCTTGAAATCGTGTTAAAGGAAAGATTGATAATAGTACGAGCGTGGCTCGGAATCGAAGAAACGCGTAGGCGAAATGTGTACGATTAAGTCTTGGCCATAGAAATGGTAGGATGACTTGCCTTCAGGAAAGTCTCGAGGACGAGACTTGTTCTGAGTGGTGTATGATGTAGTGCCCCGTCCCGCAAAGTCAATCGGAGGAATCGAAACGCCGACGGCGTTCGGACTTAGCCTTGCAATGGCTTGCTCGGAGACATCACTCAGGTGGGGTAGTTTCGGTGAACTCTTCTCATCTTTGCCTTCACATAATAAATCGTATTTTCAACTTGCACAAGTTAGGCTTGATAATAAAAGCTACGCATCCACATAGCTAAGGGAATAATCCCGACGGTTTGAATCGAGTTAGAACATAGAAAACGTCCCACGGTCGGCTTAGAGTTGGTGCACGGCGTGCTTTGAAAATGACACTCGGTCCTTCGTCCCGTGGCTTGGGAGAAGGAAAGTTGGTCTTCGGTGCAAAAGCTGAGAGTTAGCCTAAGTCATAGGTGTAATGCCCCGCTCTACACGAGGCATTTGGTTGGCTTGTTGGATGAGATTGGAGCAGGAAGACCGTTTAATAAGGCAAGTGGAACTGTCCTCCTTCCTCCTTATTCCTGCATGCTTAATAAATGGAATAATGTGATGCTATGAATAAGTCCCTAATGTCCCTTACCTTGAATGTTGAATAATTGTGATGCGATGCTTTAGTTGCTAATTCGATAGAGATTCATATGCTGGGAATCATTGAATGAATAACACATGAACTTTGAATTACTGAACGAATCACACTCGAACCACTAATGTAACCTGATGCCTGAGATTGAATCGATAATGTCCCTGATGCTTAAGATTGATGAAATGAATGAATCACTTGAATAATGAGATGCTGCGTGGATGATACATGAGAAAAGAATTGAATATGATATTGTTCCTATAAAATAAATGAAATACTACAGGTCCCTTTGAAATGAATGAATGCTGTTGTTCCTCCTTAGAAGGAACATAATGAGAAATGTTGTAATGAAGCAATGAATGAGAATTGATGAGGCTTGGGATCATTGAGATCACCAAATGAAATAATGGTAATATTGGGAATGAATAAGTCATTGAACATGACTTGAATGAGATGAATGATGATGCACTGTTGTCTTTACTTCAATATGTCACCATGCATTTTATGTTCACGATTGAGTCGGACACGCATTCGCATGGTCATAGGACAACTTATGCATAAGTGATGGGGATATGTTTTCTCGGACGGTACCCCGGGACGTTAGGGCGACCGATCCGGCCTAGGAGAAAACATTGGCGTGCCAGTAGGGGCACGGGTTCTGCGAGGCATCCTTTGGGGCTAGCTACCATCTCTGGAGTCATCGCATTACCAATGAAGACCTATATGGCAACGTCTGTATGGTTAAACACCAGTGACCATGTAGTCAGGATGCATGCTAATGAATGTCTTATGCAGGCAGAGTAAGTATATCTGCTAACCTGTATTTGATGCAGGTATGAGGGAGTCGGCTATCGGTAAGAAATTACTTAAATGTGATAATTCAATATATGTGTTGGTTTAACTTGCATGCTTACGTTCCAAATAAGTTTGATGATGCTGTATGTAGCCTTTCAGTATGAGATCCTGCTTAACATGTTAAGTTCAGTATGCTAAGAAAGATGCCTTGCTAAATATTGCTCAAAAACAACATACATGCTAAGTGATGCTTGAAGTGATAACTGTTATAACATGTTTAAGATGTTAATGTTAACGATGCCTCAATGATGCCTTTTTATGATAATACTTAGTATGCCTCAATGATGCCTTTGCCTGATAACACCAAGAATGCGAAAAAGATATGTCCACATGAATGCTACTAAGAATATGTTTACATGCTTCACTCTGATTATTGCCCATGAATCTGTAAACTGATGCTAGGCCCCAAGTAGAAAGACCATTCTAATAAATGCTTGCTTAAATGATCACTTTAAATGTTGGTTTATGCTAGTGGGTTGGATTCTACTCGCCAGTGCATAGATGATGTGCTGACCCACGTTTTGTGGGCAGGTGCTCTTACTTGGAATATTCTACACACGAAGATTGGCTTGATTGGTTCCGCGGCATCGAAGATTTGTTGGGCATACAGAAGCTCTCCTTGTACAAGATGATGTCTTCTGTTTATAAAGGGCATAATATATGGAACATTGTAATCAGTTGTACCAGTGAGATTGTAAGCCAAGTCGGTATATCGAGTTGTAATCCATTGTATCCAAATATCAATGTAAGCTGTATAGTATTGTTCAGTTGGTTTCCAATGTAAAGAGAGATATACTGTAATAATTGTACTTCAATACAAGTCTTGTACTTTTTTTCGATTATCAATAAAGAGAATAAAGTTCTATATGTCCTCACTAACTTCAATTTGTCTGCTTCTGCCGCTGCAATGTGTTCCTATTTGAAGAATTATCACTTATGTACCATCTTTGCCTTGTACAAGTGCAATACCAGACTTGTACGGCATCACGCCCAAGCGAGGACGATCGATTCCAAGAGATAAAATATGTGAATAAATGACTCTATGAATCGGGGCGTGACAAATTGGTATCAGAGCACGACTTTACGTCCTTGGTCTCTTCTTTGATTCATTTCAAATCAAAGTTGCATCGATGATTGACTAAAGTTGCTTCCGCGATCACTCAACGTTGCTTCCGTGATTAAATCAAAGATTGCTTCCGCGATTATGCTATTGTTGTCCGGTAATCATCCTTATGTTATCTGTGCTTGAGAGTTTATTGACCCTCTTGGCTGCTCACTAGATGTTCCATACAATAAGTCTATATACATTGTGATGCCCCTAAATGAATGATTGTTGTTGGTTTGGACACAAATAACCTAACAATGACTCGATGCCATAGTATGCTATATTGTGATTGTTGTTTGGAATGCGGGAATAAAAGAAAAGTGGCTATGTATGCTGCGACAAGATGAGAATTGCATGTGATGTTGGAAAAGAATTGTGAATAAAATAATTGATAGATGAGTTTGACAGAACTGGTGAATTGACTCATGTGTGTTGCTAAGTGCTTTCGAGACGCTAAGAATGTTGGCTTATACTATTGAGACCCCGAGATATTGGCTAAGTGTTGTGATCATCATAGATCACGAATGTCTGGAATAGAATTGATTTGGTATTATTTAAGGATGGCTTCATTTCTGAGTGGTATATTGCCTCTACCACCTCAGAACGAGATGTATGTTGACCCTTTCCATGGGATAGCAGTGAGACTATCTGTGAGTACTGGGTAGTGCCGAGACTTAGCTGGGAGTCATGTATTGTGGCTAGATGACACGAGTGTCCCTTGACGGTGATGTTATGTTGGATAGCGAGATTGTCGGAAATTGTAATCGGTGGCATGGTTAGAAATTGTTTAGTCGAGTGCTGACTCAGACTAGTAAGACCGTTAGTATGCTATGAGTAAATGGATTTGGCTAGAGAATGTTGTGGCTTAGAATATCTGAATGTTGATTTCGATTGGTTGGATACAAATTATTTGTGGCTAATACAATGTTGATTGCTAAGATGAAAGTTTTAGAAAAAGTTGTCGGTGACCAAAGGAATATTAGAGATTTGTGCCTTGACCCTAAGGTGTAATAGATGTTAACCCATCTAGATCACCAAAGGATATTCGTTGCTTATGCGCATATATGCTCAAGAATTGAATTGTACCAGAAAAGTGACAAGTAGCAACCCTGAATCCTTGTGTTGCATAGAGGATGGTTAATTGATACATGAATTATCAGATTGAATGGAGTGAACTACTCGACCCTTGAGGTAGAGAATTTTAAGAATGTCCATATAAGATTTGACAGCTGGAAAGGAACGAAATTTAAGAATGCCCGTAAAAGAGTTTGATGATTGAGAAACGAATGGGAACAAGAAATTTCAAATGTGGTGGATAATGTCGGTATAGGTGATTGTTAGTTGGGATATAGATTGTTGGCTTATGACTTAGTGGTGCAACCTTGTCATACAGACCGAATAGTATGATTTTATAGTTATATTAAAACTATCGGAATCGATGACCCTTGAATAGTTAACCTTGGTTATGGGTTTATGTGGGTACGAAGGAATTGGACCAGAAATTGAATTATTGGAAATTACTTGATGGATTATTAGAACGATGAAGATCGTATGTCGGATTTGGAATTGACCGTAATGTTGATAGATCGATCTTAGTCGATTGTTGGGTAAGTCTAGAATGAGCCTCTGTGGGAATTATTTCCTTGAGGAAGACCCTGAATAGATAGACTTGACCCTAGCGACCAGTTGATGATTTACCAATTGCAGGCTTAGCCCAATTGGCGATTCATTATTCCGACTGAATTGATACCCTTAGGTTTGGGTAGAGTTCCTTAGAACTGCCGGTTGCTTGTTGGCCCTAAGAAACAAAAACTAGTATAACCCTAGTAGCCGTCCACTCTAGGGGAGTCACCTGAATGATTAGGTTAGCTGTCGGTATAGCTAACCATTGAGACTGGACCGAATAATAGATGGCCGTTGGCGACCCATAGAATGACCTTGTGGCATTGAACGAGAGATGGTGATGAGTATGATCTAAGAATGATAAGTTGTAAGTATATGCTCCAGTATGAACCTTAGAGATGTTTGACCCTTGAGGATTATGTGTCGGCCTATAGCGGGAAATGGAATTGTGGGAGGAGACTTGATTTGTATGTATCGAATAGTGAATTATTATATGAGATGGAATTGACTGCTCATGACGGAAATGTTGGATAAGTATCTATAGTCGGGTAGCTGGGTTAACCTTGACTGTTGCATAGAATTATACCCTGACTCGGATAATCGATAGTTGGTGATGTTGGATTTTATCTTTTAGAAAAGATGAATTGCCTCGGTGAAAAATGTTGTTGGATTTGGGAAGGAAAATGATTGTTGTTGTGAAACCTTGATATGATTGGCTCTAAGTTAGACCCTTGATCGAATGTTAGAAATGTTATGCTTGGATGGAGATTGTCCCTGATGTTAAGTGGTGGCCTGGAAAATAGTGATTGTGGCAAAGTGAATAAAGTGATAAGTCAATTGAAAGGATACTAAGTCTGATTTGGAAAAGAGAGTTATATCGTGGCTGATCGAATTATACTATCATGGAAGTTGGTTAAAGTACATATGTTTTGGGGACGCCTAAAATATGTGTATGGATACAGCCGAAGTGATAGGTTACGACTGAGATAATATTGTTGGAAGAATTTATCGCACTAGCGCAGACTTTGGCTGAAATGCATATATTTTGGGGACGCCTGAAATATGTGTATGGATCCAAATGAAGTGATGTGTTACGACCAAGATAGAATGCAAGAAAAATGTTGGTGAATCAATGAGAAGTTGCAAGTATTTGGAAAAAGAGATAGATGGATTGAATCGTTGATTGATTAAAATGATACTGTTGGACAGCTATTTTGAAATGACCGAGTGGGCTGAAATGAATATTGAATTGAAGCTGAATGAGTAACTCATTGTGATTAAGTGAATCTAGTAGATGAGTTGTTTTCTTAAGTTTCGAGGACGAAACTTTTTCTGAGTGGTATATTATGTAATGCCCCGCTCTGCACGAGGCATTTGGTTGGCTTGTTGGATGAGATTGGAGCAGGAAGACCGTTTAATAAGGCAAGTAGAACTGTCCTCCTTCCTCCTTATTCCTGCATGCTTAATAAATGAAATAATGTGATGCTATGAATAAGTCCCTAAACTCCCTTACCTTGAATGTTGAATAATTGTGATGCGATGCTTTAGTTGCTAATTCGATAGAGATTCATATGCTGGGAATCATTGAATGAATAACACATGAACTTTGAATTACTAAACGAATCACACTCGAACCACTAATGTAACCTGATGCCTGAGATTGAATCGATAATGTCCCTGATGCTTAAGATTGATGAAATGAATGAATCACTTGAATAATGAGATGCTGCGTGAATGATACATGAGAAAAGAATTGAATATGCTATTGTTCCTATAAAATGAATGAAATACTACAGGTCCCTTTGAAATGAATGAATGCTGTTGTTCCTCCTTAGAAGGAACATAATAAGAAATGTTGTAATAAAGCAATGAATGAGAATTGATGAGGCTTGGGATCATTGAGATCACCAAATGAAATGATGGTAATGTTGGGAATGAATAAGTCATTGAACATGACTTGAATGAGATGAATGATGATGCACTGTTGTCTTTACTTCAATATGTCACCATGCATTTTATGTTCACGATTGAGTCGGACACGCATTCGCATGGTCATAGGATAACTTATGCATAAGTGATGGGGATATGTTTTCTCGGACGGTACCCCGGGACGTTAGGGCGACCGATCCGGCCTAGGAGAAAACATTAGCGTGCCAGTAGGGGCACGGGTTCTGCGAGACATCCTTTGGGGCTAGCTACCTTCTCTGGAGTCATCGCATTACCAATGAAGACCTATATGGCAACGTCCGTATGGTTAAACACCAGTGACCAAGTAGTCAGGATGCATTGTAATGAATGTCTTATGCAGGCAGAGTAAGTATATCTGCTAACCTGTATTTGATGCAGGTATGAGGGAGTCGACTATCGGTAAGAAATCACTTAAATGTGATAATTCAATATATGTGTTGGTTTAACTTGCATGCTTACGTTCCAAATAAGTTTGATGATGCTGTATGTAGCCTTTCAGTATAAGATCCTGCTTAACATGTTAAGTTCAGTATGCTAAGAAAGATGCCTTGCTAAATATTGCTCAAAAACAACATACATGCTAAGTGATGCTTGAAGTGGTAACTGTTATAACATGTTTAAGATGTTAATGTTAACGATGCCTCAATGATGCCTTTTTATGATAATACTTAGTATGCCTCAATGATGCCTTTGCCTGATAACACCAAGAATGCGATAAAGATATGTCCACATGAATGCTACTAAGAATATGTTTACATGCTTCACTCTGATTATTGCCCATGAATCTGTAAACTGATGCTAGGCCCCAAGTAGAAAGACCATTCTAATAAATGCTTGCTTAAATGATCACTTTAAATGTTGGTTTATGCGAGTGGGTTGGATTCTACTCGCCAGTGCATAGATGATGTGCTGACCCACGTTTTGTGGGCAGGTGCTCTTACTTGGAATATTCTACATACGAAGATTGGCTTGATTGGTTCCGCGGCATCGAAGATTTGTTGGGCATACAGAAGCTCTCCATGTACAAGATGATGTCTTCTGTTTATAAAGGGCATAATGTATGGAACATTGTAATCAGTTGTACCAGTGAGATTGTAAGCCAAGTCGGTATATCGAGTTGTAATCCATTGTATCCAAATATCAATGTAAGCTGTATAGTATTGTTCAGTTGGTTTCCAATATAAAGAGAGATGTACTGTAATCATTGTACTTCAATACAAGTCTTGTACTTTTCTCCGATGATCAATAAAGAGAATAAAGTTCTATATGTCCTCACTAACTTCAATTTGTCTGCTTCTGCCGCTGCAATGTGTTCCTATTTAAAGAATTATCACTTATGTACCATCTTTGCCTTGTACAAGTGCAATACCAGACTTGTACGGCATCACGCCCAAGTGAGGACGATCGATTCCAAGAGATAAAATATGTGAATAAATGACTCTATGAATCGGGGCGTGACAATAGGCGTCGCCCGCACAAATGCTTGCTAAAGCATGCACGGTCCTGTCCTGCAAGGCTTGGCATAGCTTTTGCTCGTCCCTTGGGTTATGTTGTAGGCTTGAGTGAGTTAGGCAAAGTTACGCCGGTCGACCTAAGTTATTCTACGTGCTGTCCCGCTCATTCTGCGGTTGTCAAGATAAATAGCCCCACGACCCCAAGGCCCATCATATGAAGTATGACTTGGGCGATAGCGTTGCGTAGAACACGAGTCGGTTTAAGGCACGAGCCACGGTTGGTTTATTGGAAAGTTAGCCACGGTCTGTTGGTACTTAAGGAAATATGTTATGTTCAAGTTAAGTTGGAAGGCTATGTGTAGTGTCCCGCTCCTAGCGGTTCACTATGTAAGGCTTGTGGCTTGGCTAACTCGGTCGGAACCGAGTATTGGGGAAACTTACCGTCGGCACCGAATCGATCATGGACAAGTGCATAAGAACCTTTCCAACTAATGGATTGGTTTCTCTTGAAATGCGTCCAAGAGTTTTCCCTGGATGTTTTTGCTGCTGGTTTTGTTGCTTGGTTTTGATGAATGCTTTTCTGCACGATTTTCGATGATTTGATTCTTGCCCGTTTTCATCGATTTGCATAGCATTCATTCTTAAGAATTCTGAGAGAAGAGAACACAACAAGATGGATTATTAATCAAACTTTTGGTGCCGATGCAGACTGACGCGTGACGAAAGGCTAAGCGTGCAAGTGTTCCTCTCTCTCTCGGCGATTCTCTAATTTGGTGAGTGTGGATCTCTGTGGTGGTATTGTCCCTCTCGCTATTCCTTCATGCCAACTAAATAATTGTTTTGCAACATCCGTTGATCGATATCAGTTGCTAATGCCACAAGTCAATACCACTAAGAAGCTAGAGATTGAACATTGAATCGAATGCTAGTCCATAGAACATTGAAAGAATTGATTATACTATTAACAACATTGAGAATTATGCTTGTCCCGTGAACATTGAAATGTGGGAAATGAATTGATGCCTGAGATGTTGAATATGAGAATGCTGCGTATCTAATGTTGGCTTATTAATACCATGCAATTGTGTACTGTTGAGTCGGTTATGCATTCGCGTGGTCATGGACGTCTTTGTGCACAAGGTTTGAGTAGTTTCCTCGGGACGGTACTTGGGGCACCGGGGACCGGCTCGACCTAGGGGGAAACAGTTGGTCGTACTATGGTGGCACGAGGTATTGCGGGACATTCGACTAGGCTTGCAACCTACTCTGGAATGGTACACCGTAATACCCGTTGGAAAGTCCTTTATGGTGCAGTCTCACCAACGACCCAGTCCGAATGCATGCTAACGATTGTCTTATGCAGGGGCGGTAAGTATATTATTATTATCCTGTATCTTATGCAGGAAAGCTGGATTCGGCCAATAGTAAAGTAAACATGGTTTATTCCATGTTACATTATTGTGATTTACTCTGAATGTTGCCTGTCCCTAATAAGTTCATATCTTTAAAATGCTTGTCATTAATAAAATGTTGGTTTAGTTGAGTGGGCCAACGGGGCTCACCAGCGCATTGTTATAATGTGCTGACCCCTCCTCCACAGGTACTGGAGAAGGCTCAGGCGCACGTCCGAATTAAAGCTTTCTGAACTGCTGTTTCCTTTCAAGTTGTTTTTCCTAAAGACGTACAAAGTATTGCGGAGTTTTCAAAAGATAGCTGCTTACATTTCAAAGTACTAAGGGGGCATGATGTATGGAACGAGAAGTTATTTCATGGCAGCCTATCAGTTGTACTTCTTTTCATGAATCAATGTAGCCGAAATGGCATTTCAAATATTATCGAGAAAAGTTGTATTCTGACTACAATTATAAATAAAATGAGTATTTCTTCTTCCTATATTGTGTTTCCAATGTTTCCGCAACTGTGGCTTAAATTTCAAATGTTCAATTGATATGAATGTGCATGTTCTAGCCTTGTACAAGTGCAACTCCAGACTTGTACGGCATCACGCCTTAGCGAGGACGATCGATTCGGCGTGAATCGAAGCAAAGCGAGCGATTCCCCGAATCGGGGCGTGACAAGTTGGTATCAGAGCACGGTTTAGAATCCTCGAATTCAAACATATTTTAAAAAAAAAAAGAAAGTCTTGATGCAAATTTTCTCGATTGATGGTGTCGATAGCGCTGGCATGAAATAATGTTCCATACAATAAGCCCATGAATATTTTATGAGTGCTAATGGAATTATTTCTTTGTTGTAGAATGACTAAGGGTGATAGTTCAAAGACGAATTCATCGTCAGACCCGATTGAGAAACTGATTAAGCAAATGGAGGCTCAGAGAAAGCAGAGCGAAGCTCAACATCGCGCGCTTCAGGAACAGCTTCAGTATCAGTTTTAGGAGCAGCTGGATGCTCAACAAAAACAAGTGGATAGTCTGACTCAGATTGTCACCAAGCTGACGGCCGATTCTAATCTTTCTGCAAAGGCCGCAGTAACCGAGAGCGTGGAAGTGCCGGCAGAGAAATCTGAGACGCCGACACGGAAGAGACCGAGCTTCAAGTTCTCTGAATTTAAGAGTTGCGACCCGCCTGATTTTAATGGAAAAGAGGAGCCAGATGAGGTGATGGGCTTCTTGAACACACTGGAGGGCTATTTCCGGATGTTAGAGATTCAGGGCAGTAAGAGAGTGGAGTGTGCTGCTGTACAACTTCGCCTCAAGGCCCAGGAATGGTGGATTTCGCAAAGACAGGCACTTTGCGGAAATAATCAGGATATAAAGATGTCTTGGGAGGCCTTCAAACAGGCTTTCATTACTCAATTCATTCCACCCGCTGTCCGACAACAAAAAGAGAATGAGTTTATTGCACTTCGACAAGGCAGTATGTCAGTGCATGACTACGAGACAGAGTTTTTGAAGAGAGTCGCATTCGCTGGGTACATGGTACCGAATGACGATGCCAAGCGAAAAAAATTTGTGCAAGGCCTGAATGAGGGCCTGGAGCGGGATGTTCTAAGTCGAAAATGTACGTCTTACAGAGAGGCGTATGAAACTGCACTCGAGATGGAGCGATTTCACCTGTCCGCTAGTCGCAAAACAATACAGAACAACCAGGGTAGCAGCCACAAACGACCCTTGGCTGCAGAGAGGAATGACGTTCCTAAACGTCACAACACTGGCGAGAATAGAGGTGAATCTCAAGGACCGCGATGCTTCAAGTGCAACCGATATGGGCATCGGCAAGCAGAATGTCGAGCCGGATGCTTCAATTGTGGCGGCATGGGCCACAGGGCATCTGAATGCAGAAAGGGAAGGAATCAGAATCCTCCACGGGATCAGCACTATAATCATCGTGGACCGAATAACAATCAGTATCGAGGGAACAACAATCAAAATCGTGGCCAGGCGCCACCAGCCTTGCCAGCTCCAACTGGAAATGCACCGAATCAACAAGGTGGCCAAGCAAGGGTTTATGCCTTGACTCAGGCAGAGGCCCAGACCGCAGAGAATGTTATAACAGGTATGTTGCTGTACAAAGGCATACCTGCAAGAGTACTTTTTGATTCTGGTGCTACTCATTGCTTTATCTCTTCTGATTTTGTAACGGAAAATAAAATTTGCATGACTCAATTAAAGACAGCTTTGTGTGTTAGTACTCCTTCGGGAGTAGATATGCCTGCAACTTTGATTTGCAGGGACGGCTACATCAAGATTGGAGGCAAAACTTTATCTTTGGACGCAATTGTACTCGACATCAAAGAGTACGATATCATATTGGAAATGGACTGGCTCAGCGCCTGTCATGCAACGATCGACTGTACGGATAAGAGAGTTGTGTTTCGCCTACCTGGAGAAACCGAGTTTTCTTATTCGTACGGCTCAGCGTTCCAAGGACCTATGGTAATATCGGCAATTACAGTAAGGCACATGCTGTACTCGGGGTGTGAAGGCTTCCTCGCTTCTGTCCAAGACACTCGAATGAAGAGTGTAGGCTCAAATCAGACCAAAATTGTGGCAGAGTTTCCTGATGTATTTCCGAACAAGATACCTGGGATGCCGTCGGATAGAGAAATTGAGTTCACAATTGACACCTTTTCGGATACTCGTCCGATATCTAAGGCGCCGTACAGGATGGCTCCGGCAGAATTGAAGGAACTAAAGGTACAGCTACAAGAATTACTAGACCGGGGATATATTCGCCCAAGTGTATCTTTATAGGGAGCTCCAGTACTGTTTGTAAAGAAGAAGGATGGGACGATGCGGCTGTGCATCGATTACAGAGAACTAAACAAGGCAACCATCCGTAACAAGTATCCCTTGCCAAGGATAGATGATCTATTCGATCAGCTTCAAGGGGCGACCGTGTTTTCAAAAATTGATCTTCGCTCAGGATATCACCAATTGAAGATCAGGCCCGAGGATGTCCCTAAGTCAGCATTTCGTACGAGATACGGACACTATGAGTTTTTGGTCATGCCATCGGCTTGACTAATGCTCCGGCAGCTTTTATGGATTTAATGAATAGAGTGTTTCGACCGTTCTTAGACAAGTTCGTTGTCGTATTCATCGTTGACATCTTGATCTACTCAAAAGACAGGGAGATTCATGTCGAACACTTGAGGGAAGTACTTCAGACGCTGCGGGACAACCAGCTCTATGCGAAGCTGAGCAAGTGCGAGTTTTGGATGGACAGCGTGTCGTTCCTAGGATATGTTGTTTCGGCAAAAGGTGTTGTCGTTGACCCAAAGAAGATTGAGACAGTTGTGGACTGGAAGCAGCCTGCATCAGCTAGTGAAATACGGAGTTTCCTTGGTTTAGCCGGGTACTACCGTAGATTTGTGAAAGACTTCTCGAGAATCGCCTCTCCTTTGACTCGCCTGACTCAGAAGGGAGTCGTATTTAAGTGGACAGACGACTGTGAGAGTAGCTTCCAAGAACTCAAGCAGCGGCTCGTCACGGCTCCAATTTTAGCACTTTCGGAAGGCTCTGAGGGATTTCAAATCTACAGTGACGCGTCGGGACTTGGGTTGGGATATGTTCTCATGCAACGTGGGAAGACAATATCTTATGCTTCGAGACAACTCAAACAGCATGAGAAGAATTACCCAACACATGATCTGGAACTGGCAGCAATTGTGTTCGCGTTGAAATTGTGGCGACACTATCTCTATGGTGTGTCCTGCGAGATCTTCACGGATCACAAGAGCCTGAAGTATATATTCACATAAAAGGAATTGAATTTAAGGCAACAGCGTTGGTTAGAATTGATCAAGGACTATGACTTGACAATCTCCTACATGCCGGGTAAGGGAAATGTGGTAGCTGATGCTTTGAGTCAGAAATTTGTTGGGTCCCTAACAGTGGCAAAAGAGGTACTACGAGATCTTGAAGAGATGGGCATCGAGTTCAGGATTCGTCCGCAGAATGTGCAGTTGGCTCAGTTACAACTTGAGCCGAGTCTCCAGGGAAGGATTAAGATTGCTCAGAAGGATGACTCGTTCCTGCAGAAGATACGCGAGTTGATTCTAGCAGAAAAGGCGTCAGACTTTACCGTTGAAGATGACACTATTCGTGTCAAGGGAAGATTGTGCGTCCCTAAGGATAAGGATATCAGGAAGGAAATACTGACCGAGGCTCATTTTGCGAAGTACTCCTTGCACCCGGGAAGCACGAAAATGTATAAAGATTTGCGTACCACATTTTGGTGGCATGGCATGAAAAAGGATGTGGCTCTTTTTGTGTCACAATGCATGGATTGTCAGCGTGTGAAGGCCGAGCATCAACGGCCAGGCGGAGAACTACAAAATTTGGCTATTCCACTGTGGAAGTGGGATAATATCTGTATGGATTTTATCGTCGGCTTGCCAAGAACTCAGAAGGGAAATGATGCGATTTGGGTTATCGTGGATAGATTAACCAAGTCGGCACATTTCATTCCAATAAAAGTTATATGGGGAGTAGAACGGTTGGCTCAGATTTACATAAACGAAATTGTTCGATTGCATGGGGTGCCAGCTTCTATAGTATCGGATAGAGACGGAAGATTTTTGTCGCGATTTTGGATAAGTCTGCACTCGGCTATGGGCACAAAGTTGAATTTCGGTACAGCTTACCATCCACAGACCGATGGTCAGACAGAGAGAGTAAACCAGATTCTTGAAGATATGTTGCGATTGTGCGTGCTCGATTCGAAGGCAAATTGGGACACACATCTCGTATTAGCAGAATTTGCCTATAACAACAGTTATCAGGCAAGTATTCAAATGGCCCCGTACGAAGCCTTATATGGACGGAAATGTCGGTCACCGATATGCTGGGATGAAGTCGGTGAACGACAAGTGCTCGGACCAGAACTTGTGGAACAGGCCGTCGAGAGGGTTCGCTTAATTCGAGAAAGACTTAGAGTTGCTCAAAGTCGACAGAAGAGTTATGCGGACGTACATCGACGACCTTTGGAATTCACAGCAGGCGACCATGTCTTCTTGAAGGTCATACCCATGCGAGGTGTGATGCGGTTTGGGATGAAAGGAAAGCTAAGCCCGAGATTCGTCGGACCATTCGAGATTTTGGAGAAGGTAGCCTCAGTGGCTTATCGACTTGTACTACCTCCGGCTCTGGCTGATGTGCACGATGTCTTCCATGTATCTCAACTGCGGAAGTACGTGCATGATCCAAGCCATGTAGTGAATTTCGATCAGCTGCAGCTGAGCGCTGACCTATCCTACACTGAAGAGCCTGTTCAAATTTTGGACAGAAAAGAGAAAGTTTTGCGGAATCGAACAGTATCCCTGGTCAACGTGCTGTGGTGGAACCATGCTGTAGAGGAGTCGACATGGGAATTAGAGGAAGAGATGCGGGTGAAATACCCCTCGCTGTTTGATAATTTTGAGGTAGGACTTGTGCTTTAAGTTTCGAGGACGAAACTTTTTCTTAGTGGTATATTATGTAGTGTCCCGCTCCTAGCGGTTCACTATGTAAGGCTTGTGGCTTGGCTAACTCGGTCGGAACCGAGTATTGAGGAAACTTACCGTCGGCACTGAATCGATCACGGACAAGTGCATAAGAACCTTTCCAACTAATGGATTGGTTTCTCTTGAAATGCGTCCAAGAGTTTTCTCTGGATGTTTTTGCTGCTGGTTTTGTTGCTTGGTTTTGATGAATGCTTTTCTGGACGATTTTCGATGATTTAATTCTTGCCCGTTTTCATCGATTTGTATAGCATTCATTCTTGAGAATTCTGAGAGAAGAGAACACAACAAGATGGATTATTAATCAAACTTTTGGTGCCAATGCAGACTGACGCGTGACGGAAGGCTAAGCGTGCAAGCGTTCCTCTCTCTCTCGGCGATTCTCTAATTTGGTGAGTGTGGATCTCTGTGGTGGTATTGTCCCTCTCGCTATTCCTTTATGCCAACTAAATAATTGTTTTACAACATCCGTTGATCGATATCAGTTGCTAATGCCACAAGTCAATACCACTAAGAAGCTAGAGATTGAACATTGAACATTGAATCGAATGCTAGTCCATAGAACATTGAAAGAATTGATTATACTGTTAACAACATTGAGAATTATGCTTGTCCCGTGAACATTAAAATATAGGAAATGAATTGATGCCTGAGATGTTGAATATGAGAATGCTGCGTATCTAATGTTGGCTTATTAATACCATGCAATTGTGTACTGTTGAGTCGGTTATGCATTCGCGTGGTCATGGACGTCTTTGTGCACAAGGTTTGAGTAGTTTCCTCGGGATGGTACTTGGGGCACCGGGGACCGGCTCGACCTAGGGGGAAACAGTTGGTCGTGCTATGGTGGCACGAGGTATTGCGGGACATTCGACTAGGCTTGCAACCTACTCTGGAATGGTACACCGTAATACCCGTTGGAAAGTCCTTTATGGTGCAGTCTCACCAACGACCCAGTCCGAATGCATGCTAACGATTGTCTTATGCAGGGACGGTAAGTATATTATTATTATCCTGTATCTTATGCAGGAAAGCTGGATTCGGCCAATGGTAAAGTAAACATGGTTTATTCCATGTTACATTATTGTGATTTACTCTGAATGTTGCCTGTCCCTAATAAGTTCATATCTTTAAAATGCTTGTCATTAATAAAATGTTGGTTTAGCTGAGTGGGCCAACAGGGCTCACCAGCGCATTGTTATAATGTGCTGACCCCTCCTCCACAGGTACTGGAGAAGGCTCAGGCGCACGTCCGAATTAAAGCTTTCTGAACTGCTGTTTCCTTTCAAGTTGTTTTTCCTAAAGACGTACAAAGTATTACGGAGTTTTCAAAAGATAGCTGCTTACATTTCAAAGTACTAAGGGGGCATGATGTATGGAACGAGAAGTTATTTCATGGCAGCCTATCAGTTGTACTTCTTTTCATGAATCAATGTAGCCGAAATGGCATTTCAAATATTATCGAGAAAAGTTGTATTCTGACTACAATTATAAATAAAATGAGTATTTCTTCTTCCTATATTGTGTTTCCAATGTTTCCGCAATTGTGGCTTAAATTTCAAATGTTCAATTGATATGAATGTGCATGTTCTAGCCTTGTACAAGTGCAACTCCAGACTTGTACGGCATCATGCCTTAGCGAGGACGATCGATTCGGCGTGAATCGAAGCAAAGCGAGCGATTCCCCGAATCGGGGCGTGACACTATGCAGTAGCCGTTCCCTGAGTTCAAAGAACGTTAAGTCTAAGCGATGGTTAGTCGCCGAGAAGAAATATGTCGGGACTGTGGTTCAGTCGCCGAGGCAACCCTGGTTAGGGGCTCTGCAAGGAAGTACGAAAAGTGAAAAGAATAAAACAAAGGAACTGTGATAATAATAAGACCTTGCATTACGTTAGGTCTAGAAGTTAGCGTAGGCGCGTGGTCATGGATGACTTGTCGACAAGGGAAAAGGTTTCTTCGAGCGGCAACCCAGGGCCACGGGACCGACTCGGCCTAGGAAGAAACTGGTTGTAGCCGAGCTGGGTAATTGGCAACGCTGGAAAGGCGATTGGTAATACGGGGACTTGCAGCGATGATCGCAACCGGCGGTGCAAGGGTCCCGTTTGCCAGGCTACGTCCAAAATGGCCGGTTAGGCCAGTGACCATTCATATAGATGTGTCGGCACGGGCGGCAATCCGCGTAGGTGCCTTTGGATTGAGTTGAATATATATGAGTTAAAAAGACACAATGTCTGAGCCTAAGATTTGGCTACAGCGAATGCGGCGTGCTTCGGCACAAGATGTGGCATCGAGTGTTGAGTTGTTGGCATAGAGTTGCATGAGTTAGGCTTGAACTGTTGCGAGTTAAGACGAAAAGGGCCGTAGGGCAAGTTGTGTGAAGTTACGTTGAGTTGTTGGGCACGGCCTCAAAATATGAGGCACGGTCGCGTTGTCACAACACAACTGTAGGCGAGACTAAGCGAGGAGGCACTGCCTCGGTGATATTGAAGCACGAATCGAGTATGGCACGACCGAGTCGTTACGTCCCAGAGTTTGGCACGAAAGATAAGTATAAGCCAGTGCGTCGACAATGCAAGCACGAGAAAGGTCTAGAGGCAAGGAAATGGAGTCCTTCGTGAAGTTGCGTCTCTGATTATGGCCGTAAGGCGGACACGACTTGACAGGTTAACGTTGTTGGCACGAGGAGTAGTCTAGAGACAAAGTATGAGTTAACGTTGACATTGTAAGCACGGATGGTTCTGATACACAAGTTGCACTAAGGCGTCGGTCCTAAAACTGATCCTAAGGCAAGAATAGAAAGACAATCGAAAAAGGGTTTATGTTGCACAAAGTAAATAAAACGTGTAGATTTTGTATGGGTGGGCGAGGAGCTCACTCCACCAGTACAATGGTACTGACACCCACACAGTGTTCATGTGCAGGCACAGGTAGAAGCTCGTGGCGCGGAGCCCGCTTGGATGCGTCGAGACACGGAGTTCCTTGGCGATTCGAAGCGTGCGACCGCGTGGATTGAAGACTTATACAGGACATAATGTATGGACATCGCCTTCCGAAGCTTCCGCCGGCTCAAGCATTGTAATCGAGAGATGAGAGAGAGCAGAGTGACTTGTAATCGAGAGAAAAGTGAGCACGAGAGACTTGTAATTTGGCCTTGCACCCACAAATGTAATCTTGTATTCAATATCAAATAAAGAGCTTATCGAGAATGACTTGTGTTCATGTGTTACTTGTTCTTAATTTCCGCTGCATGTTTCAATATTTCTGCTTGGGACTTCTGTGCGACGACCCCGTCGCCGCCGATGTAATCGGCCGTTATTAAACTGCCTTGCACGAGCGCAATCTAGGCTCGTGCGACATCACGCCTTAGCGAGGACGATCGCTCCTACGGAAGCGGGGCGTGACACGGCGCGCTGAGGCGACCAGCGCATGGAACGGCTGCACGGGCCGCCCGCCTCACTCGCGTCCCAGCGCGAGGCGAGGCGTTGCAGCTGTTTTCT
>JANAVB010021996.1:5590948-5591997 GCA_029216955.1 Iris pallida
GTAGAGACTATTAAGTTAAATAAAATAACGATGGCATGGAGAGAATGGATTCCCGAGTTCTACATGGCAGCCCCCTTGGGACTATTAAGTGCCCGACGGGCCGGTGGTCCCCATAGATACTGTAAACCTGCCACACGGGCAGGGAGCAGTATCTGCTTTTATTATTATTATATTATATATTGACGGGCGTCCTGCTAGGACTCGTCTAATTCATGCATGGCGCACATGGTTAACTGGATAGACTAGCCTTGCTCGCAAATAGTAAACTGAGGAATCCCTATTTGCATAATTCCAGATAACTTGGAACTCACATTAGCAAGCCGTGGTAGTTGATTGGCCGTTCAAGATGATTTGTTTGTGTACTGCACTACTCTGTTACCTAACTGGGATGATCAGAATGTCAGGACATGACGGGCCAACTTATGTCCTTGTTTGGTTGGGAGGTTGGTTCGAAGTATCGTGATGTGTGTGAATCCTAGTGGAAAGCAGAGATCTATTTATCATTATATTCTTTTACCTACTGGTTTAGTCCTTCATATCGTCCTTCCTTGTGGTACTTGCTATTAGAGGTCTAACCTCTCTGGTTTTATGGCCAGATTTAGAGCCGTCCCCGAGGATCCAGCTTACTTCTACCTCCAAGATGGTCAATACTAGAAGAATGATCGCAGGCGGACTCGAGTGGGTCCCTTACTTCACCGTTCGTTTTGCTACTTACTTTATACTTAGCCGTTTGGCACCGACCGTTAGTCGATTGTCTTGCACTTACTTTTACATAATTGTAATAGTCACTGCAGTTACAATTGTGTATACGTTTACTATACCATCTTGCTATTTTTGTAAAGCCAGATCTGAAGAACATTTTAACTGAGCATTGGACGCCTACTGCTTTATCTTACATGTCTCTATTACTGTTTCTTGTTTGAACGATGACAATAGATGTGAAGTGACCATAGTAAGACTTTCATGTAGATCACCCCCTCGCTGGTTAGACAGTATTGATCGTATTATACGTATTCACCAACCCGTAATACGTAGCTGGCTGAGTCATT